>CAKNYM010046317.1:22514-96222 GCA_932195095.1 Andricus curvator
TGGAAAGTCAGTCCTACTACTTATGGAACTTTGAGAGCGTGACGGAATCTTATAAAAAGTGTTTACTTCTCGAGCGATATTTACTCCGCAAAAGCTCGGAAGCGACTGCTCGAGAATACATTTAGTTCCTGACATCCCCCACCACCCATACTGTCCGTAAAAAACTCCCTCTACTGTTCGTCTGGGATATAGAAAGTCAGTCCTACTACTTATGGACCAGACTCTGTATTGTATTTACTTTTATGAATGTGCAATTCTGTAAAATTTGTAGATTTTAGTTTATTGTTTGCACTTTTCGCTCGTAACTTCAATTATGGAAAATCTGTACTCGTTCACACAATACCAAATACAATAAAAAAATTTTCTCTATGCCTCTGTTTGCGAATTGAAGAATACAGGTGGGAGGATTAACAGCAAAAAGATTTAAAGATAAGTTTGGCCAAATTTGAAACGAAAATATATTCAAATATTTGAAATATCGTTATTGTTACCGACCGGGACGGTTTTACTGTCGGAAGTCGAATGAGAAGCGGGGTGGATAAATCACAAGACCACTTTGAATTTTAAAACATTATATTTTCCTCCATTCGTTGACTTTCACAAATGTCTTCCTGTCCTATTCCTATGATTACTAGGCCCTCTCGAGTCCCGATCTCCTTCACCCCTTATTCCGTCATTATAGGTACACTTCGCACCTCCGGTCTCGTCACACCTCTGGAGGCACACTTTGGGACTTCGGTCCCGCCCCGCTTCCAGAGGCACACTTCGAGACCTTCGGTCCCGTCTCACCTTCCGAAGCACACTTCGGGACCCTCGGTCCCGTCTCACCTCCAGAGGTACACTTCGGGACTTCGGTCCCGTCCCACCTCCACAGGCACACTTCGAGACCCTCAGTCTCGTCTCACCTCCTCCACGTTATTCCTGGGAGAGCGGGATCCTTTTCACTCAATCCACACGATATACAATGTTGCCATCCGCTCGAAACTAGAACGTCGACAATTGACCGTTCACAACACTAGGTCCCCGCGCGACCACAACACCCCGTCGGGCACCCCACCACACACACCACCGTCGTCCACGGGTGGCACGACCACCACAAACTGTCGGCCTCCGCGCGATCACAACACAACCGCGCGCCTCGAAGACGGGACTATGTCTGACCCGAAAATACCACCCAACTCTACACTACACTTTTATATCCCATACGGTCACAATGCCGGCAATAATAACGCTTTCCATTAATTAAATTGCATCGTTTACAGAGACTTCTCGGAGTTTATTAACAATAAAGGCGACCTGTTCGGGACTCAGGTAGATGGGTTCGTCCGTCGGTAACAGTTATTCAAATCCTAACCTTTGAATTTTGTATCACAGTTATCAGTATTGACCCTATGATAAAAAAAATGTTGAAAACAATTATTTTATAAATTGTAAATCCTCTGTATTTAGGCTTAGATAGTGTTCATATATTTCATAATACTATGTACTCACATAAGATAATATTTCTCACACGTAAAAAATAATCGTTTAAATTTTAAGTGACTATTCTATGAAACCTGCATAGAGAGAAAAGTCTGCTGAGATTTCAGCGAATTTGATTAAATAGTAGAAGAAAAGTCAATTAATTTTTTTAAACAGAGTCACTGGAAAAAGTCTACTAATTCTCATGAAAAAGTATTTCGAAAACCAAGCGATCCTTTCTGATAAATAATAATCGTTTCTCTAGAGTTGAAGTGGCAGTCAAATAATTTTTAAGAAAAGGGATTCAAGCGAATAATTGATAAATTATATCGAAAAGTTTATCAGATTTTATTTGATGGTAAACGAGTTTTCATATGATTTGTAAAAAAGAATGTAGAAAATGAGTAAGCGAAGAATTGAGAATACGGGCCTACAGAATTTTGTCGACAGTCACTGAAAACTATAGATGCGCAGTAAACGTTTTCCGTAGCACCGCGCACGTTGTGCGTTTTTCCCCTTGTGCGTCTGTTGCGTTGTTTACATAGTCCTGATACTATTTCTTTTTATTTTATTTTCGCGAAGGGTATTGGCTAATTCGGGAATGTTCTTTGATTGGGAAATAACAGGGGATTTATTTTCTGATCGAGATTATTTTTTAATTCTTAATTTTCATAGAAAAATGTATTTATTCACATTAAATTAAACTTCTTATCATATTCCAGATTACGAGATTCAATGAGATCATTTTGAAAGTCTTTAACATGGTTTTGATTCCAATTGACATTTTCTAGAGATCAAACGCTTCTAATTTTAAAGACTGTTGAATTGTATGAACTAATTGTCGACTCGAGTCATACTTTAGAGTGATTTTCGAAATTCTTCACTCTGAAATATTGAAATTTAAGGAATTAAATGAAAAATTATTCAAAATTTACATTCCAGTTTAATGTCAAACATTCAAATTTGATCGTTGGATTCTGGGTCTTTTTAATTTACAAGAATTGCGTAGCTAAAATATTGAACACTCTTCTTGATAATTATCCTTTTGATTCAATATAAGTGATATCTGTGAATCTTAAATGATGAAAAAATGTCCTTGATAATATTTAACAATTTTCCATTTTTCATTTATGGATTTTCATTCATAAAGCACTTGCGTACTAAATTTTCGGTGACTGTCAGACAGTTTCCAAAGCTCTCTCAGATTATAGAGCTTTGCATTTCAAATTTTCAGCGGCTTCCGTACAGTTTTTTTTATCACTTTTTAAACAATCCTTCTAAAACGTTACATTTTTTCAGATGATTATTAATCATTTTCTTGAACACAAAAGGTTGTGAGTTTTAACAGACTTTCTCTCATATCCAAGACTATGATAAAAAGTCACTGGATTATTAATGAAATATTGTTTTCCGTGCAGAATCAAAAAAATTCTCTTTGAATCAGCAAAGTCCATTTTGCATCCAATCTATTGGAATTAAGAAAAACTTTCTTTGAACCAACAAGCAGAAAATACCTCTTGTAACAGTGTCTAATCCTAATAAATTTCAAAGTTCAACTCTGCAAGATCGGGACCATAAAAGCTGAAAGGATAAAGGCAATGATAGGAATAAAAGCAAAGATATATAAAGAAAGTGATAAAGGCAACAAAAGCTGAACATAAAAAGTTCTTGTCTATTCTCTCGATAGTATAAAGTCCGTTTTAAGAACTGAGATCAAGAACCTGCAACGTTGGCATGAAGACATTTTTAATTAACACGTAATAATCGGTAGCTATTCTCTTCAAAGTAGAAACGAGCAGGGCCGCTTCTATCCGCTATCAACTTTAGAAGGAATGTAGTCTGCAGTATTAGGAGGACCTTGGACGGAAACTCGTAAAAAAGGTGTTTCTGTTCGTCGAAACTATCTCTACATTGCCGAGAAAACATCGAATTTATGAAGGAGACGCTATTCTATTCAGTAGCAAAGAACGCCAATGGGTCACGAAACGACCCTGGAAATATGAGCCCGATGGTGAAACAGACTGGTTGTATTCCGTATGCGCGTTTTGTTGCTGCGAAAGGAAGATGTTCTCCTTTTACTGGTTACCAACGACTTCTTTCGCGGTCGTTTCAGATAACTACCCGGCAAGATTATCTCCACGTAAAAGAGGGTGGAGTAAAAGTAAAATGGCTAAAGCTGCCCTCTTTGTAGATTCTCTGATTAATTTTTGAGTAATCTCATTAAGATCTACTTGATTACTTATTGCAATTAGTTGGTTTATATCTTCTAACCATAACTTGAGACGAGATTGCAAGTTGAATGAATAAAGTGCATTTGCTTATTTTTATTGTGAAATTGTGCACGAGGAAACTACACAATGTAATCGAGTATAAATATTTGTTAAACTCAAATTTTTTATAGCACACGCGAGTTTGATTATTTTGTATCATTTTGATTTTAAATATATGACACAAATTTATTAGCTTCCAGATGCATGCAAAAATGCGTGAACATGAAAATGCTCATACAACATCGGCTGGTGTTAAAAGGCGGAAGAATTATTTTTTTTCTTGCTTGTCCTGTTAGAATTCCCAAATCTAAACAATTTTTCTACATAGTTTTACAATTGAACATGTTTCACTCATCAAGTCATGGAGAATATTCATATACATTTTTTAACGATCAAGATATTCAAAATTACAAAATTTGAAATTTGGGAAAGGGTTAGAGAGAAAATGAAGAGCCACAATCTGCAAATTTACTTTTTTAATGCACATCTACATGGCAACGCGTTCAATTTCAGCTATATTCGAAGACAGTTGAACCACTAAACAAGAATCCAGCATAGTGGTCAAAAATCGAAATTTTCTAATTTTTCTAATTTTTTACAGTCTAAGAACCAAAAAGGTATACTATGACATAGAAAAATTTATTTTTCAATGCACATCTATGTACATATCAAGACCTTCAATTTGAGCCATCCAAACCAAAATCGTACTAATAGTAAAAGCTTCTAGCGTACAGTGATATAAAAATGAAATTTCTTAATTTTTTTGATTTTTCAACCTCTAACACAAAAGAATAACTATCACATATAAAATTATACAAGAACAATTGCAGCCATCTTCGAAGAAAATGTAACTGAAAGAAAAGATTTCAGCATATAGTAATCTTAAAAAAGAAAATGTCCACATTTTCCTAATTTTTTTACACACTGATAACAGAAAATGTAAACTATGAGATAGGAAATTTCATTTTATAATACACATCTACATTTCAAGACCTTCAATTTGAGCCATCCCCGAAAAAATCGGACTAATAGAAAAGCTTCTACCATAGTCGTCCGAAAAACAAAAAAATAACTATGACATATAAAATTATACAATAACAATTGCAGCCATCTTTGAAGAAAATGTAACTGAAAGAAAAGATTTCAGCACATAGTTATCTTAAAAAAGAAAATGACCACATTTTCCTAATTTTTTTACACACTGATAACAAAAAATTTAAACTTTTAGATAGCACATTTCATTTTATAATACACATCTGCATTTCAAGACCTTCAATTTGAGCCATCCCCGAAAAAATCGGACTAATAGAAAAGCTCCTACCATAGTCGTCTAAAAAACGAAATTTCCTTATATTTCTTATTTTTTAATCTTTGATAACAGAAAAACATCAGTATGACATAATAATTTGATTTTTTATTGCATATATTGAGCTGTCTTCGAAGAAAATCGCATAATTTTGAGGTATGATAAACTCGGTACGAAAAAGGGCACTTGCTATTAGTAAATAATGATACTTAAAAATTCTACACATAAAAACGCAAGTCGTAATATAATTGAACAAGTATTGTTGTCTGTTGGGATCTGTTTGAATGTTCCTATACTGTAGCCAAGTCGGATTTTCAAGCACAATCTAATTTGGATTTCCAAATGAAAATTCCTCAATGGCGCACCAAGTCCGAATTCAAGCTAGGATCTATTTAGTTGTTCCAGTACTGTGACCTACTTGGATTTTCCAACACAACCTGCATTCGATTCTGCTTGAATTTCCAAATCGAATTTTTCCGATGGAGCACCAAGTCTCAGTTACAGTTTCGATCTATTTGGATGATTCAACACTGTAATCTAATTGGATTTCCAAATACAATCTGAATATTTTTGGATTTTCGAACACTGTAGCCTACTTTGATTTCTAAACTAAATCTGAATTGATTTCCGTTTGGAAATCCAAGTAAGCTGCAGTGTTATGAAATCCAAACAGATCCGTAAAACAAGTAGAACTTATTTTGTAATCGTTTAAACTATTTGGATTTTCAAGAAGAAGACAGTTTAGATTGAGATTGTTAATATAAGTAGGTTACGGTATAGGACCATCCAAATAAATCCTAACAACTAGGACTTGGTGCATGATTACAATCTTCCATTTGAGAATCCAAACCGAATTCAATGCAGATTGAGTTTGGAAATCCAAGTGGGTTACAGTGTTTCAAAATCAAAACATATCCCTTTAGCAAGTAGGACTTAGTGAACAACCAGTGAAACTCTACTTGCATTTCCAAACAGAAATCAATTCAGATTATAATTAGATGACATCTTTGCTGTTTTTTCAAAAGATATCGTTTTCAATTGACCCAAGTATTATAAGTGTGAAGAAGATTTTTTTATTGGCATTAGGGTCGATAATGTTTATTTGTTTTGTGTTCTACAATTAATTTTTTTTTAATATATCTATTTTTATGTAAATTAAAGTTAGATGTTTTATGTTTCGTCCCGGACTGACTCACTGGACTCGTCAGTAAGGTTATGTGAATCAGGCCTACCTTATACATTTTGATTGATCTAAATTCATTATAATGTATATTTTTCAACAACAACAAAAAAAAGTTTTTTCGTTTATAAGTTTGTAAATTTGATACATTTTGCAGTCAATAATATAGTGCATTTCAACCACGGATAGGGGTTGAAACTTGATATAATTGATATAAATTTTGATTTGAATTTTCAAAAAACACAACAAAATTTTTTTTTAAACTCTTATTCGGGCCACGGATAGGGGCCATAACTTAAATTAAAAGATCATCAATTACCAAGTTGAAGAGAAATTATTACTATTTTAGCGAGTTGATTAGTGAATCAAAAAACGAAATTTCAAACTTATCCTCAGTAATTTTCTTCCTTCTCATTCTCTTTCATATATTATTCTTGTTACACCTGCGCGAATTGAGGCTTAGTTTGGATGTCGCTAAGTTATCACATGTAATATAACAACACTGGCACAAATTTAAAAAAGTCTTTTTTGTCTTAATAATGTTCTTAAAAGCAGGTTTCAAATTTAAAATTAGAATAATTGTCACACTATGTGATTAGAAAAGGACCCTTCTCGTCTGAGATCCAGAAGGAAACTAGCATTTTTTTCGGAATTTCACATTAACGGTAACCCGATACTGAGAATTTTAAAGAGAGGTCATGGCTGTAAACTAGACAACGTTGCACTGAAAAAAATATGTACCTAAGGGTCAAATCGCGACAAGTTTCTGTAAGTTTCCTTCCCTCTATTTGGAAAGCCGGTTGATAGATTCCGGAAAATTAATTTCTAAAGGTATATATTTGTCCTTGTTTTGTTATAGACTCAGATAAGAATTTTACTTTATATTTTTTATATATCGCCCCCCCCCTCCGTTTTTTCCTCAAAAAATCGAAGCTTTGAAAAAAATTAATTGTGGAACAAAAAACAAATAAAAATTATCGACCCTAATGCCTATAAAAAACTCTTCTTTATACTTAATTCAGATTATGATTGAAAATCTTATTAGATTAAATTATTGGATCGTCCAAACAAATCCTTACAGCAATATAATTTGGTTCTCATTGATAAAATTTGATGTATCAATCCAAATAGAATCCAATTAGGATTGTGTTTGAGAATCCAAGTAGTTTGCAGTGTTAGAACATCCAAAAAGATCCTAACAGCATCACGTACGAACGTAGCGCATTTACGGTGATGATTTATTTGGAAATCCAAACAGAAACTAGTTGGGATATTGTTTGGAAATTAAAGTAGAAAACATTGTTAGTTTGAACATCCAAATAGATCCAAACAGTACTGGAGACCTAATGTACTATCGGTGAAGCTCAATTTCAGAATCTACACCGACACGAATTAGGATGTATGTAGTTTAGAACTCCGATCAGAATATAATAAACAGAAGTCATGCAGGACTTTAAAGTAGAAAACTTTAAACTACAGCACTTTAAACTGCCGCACTTCAAACTACAGCAATTTAAACTGAAATACTTTAAACTGCTGCATTTTAAACTGCAGAAATTTAAACTGCAGCATTTTCAACTGCAGCACTTTGAGCTGCAGCACTTTAAACTGGAACACTTTTAACCTTCAACTGCAGCATTTTCTACTGATTCAATTTGAAACTCTTTAAATTCCTAACATTTCAAGTGAAAATAGTGTGTTTTCAACAAAATAGATGACTTTCAACAAAATAGTTGAATTTTCATCCAAAAAGCTGAATTTTCAACAGAAGAGTTGAATTTCCAGCCAAGACAAAATTTTCAGTCACATTTTTCAACCAAACAGTTGTATTTTTAACCAGAAAAAAATGAAATTTTTTTACCAGAATAAATTAATTTACAACCTAAAAACAACACTTTTGAACAACAGAGTTGAATTTTCAAGCCAAAAGGATAAATCATCAACAAAAAAGTTACTTTCTAACCAAATAGTTTGACTTTCTACCAAAACACCTTTTTAACCAAATAAATGAATTTTCAACCAAACTGTTAAATTTGCATACCGAAAATATTAATTTTCAACTAAAAAGTTAATTTGAAACCAAATAGCCGAATTTTCTACCATTTTCAAACCAAAAAGACGAATTTTCAACAAAAGAGTTAAATTTCTAACAAACAAGTTAATTTTAAACCAAATAGTTGAACTTTCTACCAGAATATTTCAATTTTCTAAAGAAAAAACGAATTTGAAACAAAATAGTTTACTTTTCAACAAAAAAAATGAATTTTCAACTAAAATTATGATTCAGGCCAGTAGAAAAAAACACGATTAACATCCTTTTTAAAATTATGAATGTCAAACCAAACAAATGAATTTTTAACAAAGCAGCTCAACTTTCAAACTTTTTTTATAGTAGTATACTATAGTAGTAGTAGTAGTAGTATACTATAGTATATAGTAGTTTTTATAATAGCAGAACCCTCTACATAATTTTTTTGACCAAAGAGATGAATTTTCAAACCAAAAACAACATTTTTTCAACAAAAGAGTTGAATTTTCAAACCAAAAATATGAATTTTCAACAACAAATTCCGTCATTTTTCAACTTTAATTGAAATTTCTACCAAAATAGTTGAAATTTTAACAAAAGACATGAATATTTAACCAAAATAGATGAATTCTCAACAAAAAATATAATAGCTGAAATTATTTCAACCAAGAAAGACGAATTTTCAACAAAATAGCTGATTTCTCAACTAAATCAGATTAATTTTCTACAAAATTAGTTGAATTTTCAACAAAAAATGGATTTTTTCATCAAAAGAGATCAGTTTTGAAACGAAGAAGCCGAATTTTTAACCAAGAAACAAAAATAATTTCACGAAATTGTTGAATTATCAAGCTGAAAAAAAAATTTGCTTGAAAACTGTGGCATTTTCAAACCAAAAAGATGAATTTTTGAGAAAAAAGTTACTTTTCAACCAAATAGTTGAACTTTCTACGAAAATAGTTGAACTTTCTACAAAATAGCTGAATCCTCAACCAAATCAGATTAATTTTCTACCAAATTAGTTCAATAGGAAAAAAACAGATTTTCTTGATTAAAAGAGATGAATTTTTAATCGAAAAAGCCGAATTTTTAATCAAGAAAGAACAAAATTTATCCTAAACCTAAATTGTTGAATTTTAAAGGCAAAAAGACAAATTTTCTTAAAAACTGTTGCATTTTCAAACTAAAAATGTGAACTTTTAAGAAAAAAGTTATTATTCAACCAAATAGTTGAACTTTCCACCAAAATTTTCAACCAAAATAAATAAATTCTCAGCGACAAATATAATAGTTGATATTATTTCAACCAAAAAAGATTTTAATTTTGAATGAATCAGAGTTGAATTTAACCAAAAAAGACGAATTATCAACAAAATAGCTGAATCCTTCACCAGATGATATTAATTTTCTGCCAAATAATTGAATTAAAAAAAAAAGAGTTTTATTTTTTGCCAAAAGAGATAAATTTTGAAACGAAAAAGCCGAATTTTTAATCAAGAATGAAAAAAATTTCAACTAAATTGTCAAATTTTCAAGCCAAAAAGACAAATTTTCTTCCAATACAGTTGCATTTTCAAAAAAAAAATGAATTATTAAGAAAAAGTTACTTTTCGACTAAATAGTTGAACTTTCTACCAAAATAGTTAAATTTTGAACAAAGTTTATGAATTTTCATGCGAGTAGTTAAATTTTAAACCAAAATAGATTAATTCTCAACGAAAAATATGGTATTTCATATTATTTCAACAACAAAAAATTGTGATTTGAAATAACTCAGAATTGAATTAAACTAAAGATAAATTTTCAACAAAATAGCTGAGTCCTTAACCAAAAGAGATTAATTTTCTATCCATAATTGAGTCATAGATCTCTCTTAATAGGAGATATACAAAAACACAAAGTAACTTCAAAGAAACTAAAATTGAAGTTCCAAGTCACTGAAAAAATTGTAACTAAATTATGTTACAAGTTACTTTTCAAAAAAGTAACGAAGATACTCTAAAAGTTACAAATAACGTATTTTTTCAGTAATTTAGTTAATTGTAATAAGTTCCTACCCAAAACTGATATCCCGAAAAACAGGAAAAGTTCCACTTCATTTTTTTGAACTTTAACAATTTTTGCTGTAATAAAACTACATAAAATACCAAAAAGTTCAAAATTCGCCCTGTTTCAGCAGGAGTTTTTTTCAGACATAATTTTTCTGAGCGCTTGTAAGAATTTAAAAAAAAACTTTTCTAGTACGTTTGTCAAAAGATTTTTTGCAGCAGGATTTTTTTGAACTTTTTTTGTGACATGAACTCAGAATTGTAGAAATGTATGGAAATTGCAATATTACTTTCCTGTTACTTTTTTCCCAAAAAGTCCGGCTGAAAAAAGACGTATTTAGAAGTTTGCTGGTACTTCAGTCCTATTTCAGCAGTACTGCTCGGCACATACCCACATAGCACACTTCCCGAAAAAACCTGGTCTTTTCTTAGGACTTGGTCCAAGTGGCCGGGAGAAAAAACCAGGTCTGCCCTAGGTTTAGACCTATACTTAAACCTAGGTTAAAACATAGGTCCATGTCCGTCACAATTTTTTGGTTTTTAAACAAAGTAAATTAATGCGACGAATTCTTGACAGAGAATTCTACTTTTTAACTGAAAATATCTCTAATTCCTACATATAATCGAATCATAAATCGATTTTTTATTAAAAATTTTAATTTGTGTAAAAAAGTGGTAGACCTTTTAGCTACTACTTTTTAAATTTTGTTATTTTTTTTGGGGGGGATTTTGAAACATTTGTGAAAAATGATTAAGTTTTCTTAATACATTCTCAAGTGCATGCCGTTAGGCAGAAAATGTATTTATTTTAAGTTCGAAAACGTCAATTGACATCTCGAACATGAAAAAGGTACGGCGATTGGCAAGCCGCGGCCGCCTCGCAAATTAATTTGAGATTTGGAGTTGAAGCATTCTTATATCCTTGGCGATTAATCTATGTTGCGAGAAAGGGTAGCACTAGCGCTGCACACCGACCAAATGCGGAACTAATGCTCGCAATGGGCCTGCGCGGCTGAAGGGGCATTAGTAGAGGGAAATTTAAATTAGTATCCCACGCAGTATAAAGATGATATCATTTAAAGCTTCCAAATCTAATTGATGTTAAAAAGTGGGAAATTAGCACCACATACCTTTGTTCAAAAATACACTATCGTGCAAAAATTTACGGCCACCTCTTTTTTGATGTCTGATAAAGCTCTCTTAATTTTAATTATGTCAGAGCTAAAATTTGTTCTCCCTAAAGAGTTGAATGCTCTAAAAATTCTGTATAAAATGAGCCCAGGATGAAGCCAATTTATCTATCTTCTAAATAGATATTGCAAAAATAGTGTAAATTTCAATGTTTTCTTAAATTTTCAAAAGCTTCCGTAATAATCAATATTTGTTAATGTTCTTGTTTGTGCTCATTTTAAACCTATTTTGCTAGTTTGTAAATATATTGAACATATAACCATAAAATTTCTATAAAAATTCCCCAAAATATATATGTATTCAATTTTTATTTTTATTTACCTACAGATAAGATGTTTTAAAATTTTTCCAAATTCATCCTGGGCTCATTTTATAAAGTATTTTGAGAGGATTCAACCCTTTAGAGAGAACAAATTTTAGCTCTGACATAATTAAAATTAAGAGAACTTTATTAGTCATTAAAAAAGAGGTGGCCGTAAACTTTTGCACGGTAGTGTATTTAAGCAATGGTTAGAGAAAATTTCATTGACTCAAATAATTACTAAAAGATAATGTTTCCCTGGCAGTAATGGTAAATTATAACAACAAGAAAATAATTCAGTGATTCTATTAATTCAATTGCATCCGAGCAGGTCAACATATATTAGGTTTTAATTTAATTTTAATACTGTGCATGTTTTAAACATTTAATTTATAGAAAAATTATAAAAAATGTGTAGCCCTTTTTTGGGTGAATAACTTTTGTCTGTTCATTTTTTCATAGCTTGTGTCGTTTTTCAAAGAATTTAATTTTTTCACTTTTATGTTATTTTTTACGATTAAAATAAAAACTACGCATCCAATCAAAAAGTGATTTGTAACAAATTTATGGCTCTTTTTTTGGTTGACACTTTTTTTTTATTGATCTTTTTTCGAATGTTCCATATAGTCTGACCGCAAGATTGAACTTCGGATTACTTTTTTTATGGTTAAAACCAGAACCACTGGTCAAAAAATGCTGGTTAACGAACTCGATCTTTCTTTTTGATCCCTTAATTTATTGTGTTTAAAATTTCAACATAAGGGAGCCATCACATATTTGATATTACGTATAACATTAAAAAGAGGGGGGGGTCGTGTTTCATTACGGTCTGTTATGTGTGTGTGTGGGGGGGGGGGGTATTTTTACTCGATTATGTAACATTTTTAATTTATGAATTTTCTGCACCATCAAATTTTTATATCAAAATTTCGGAATAAATAATTTTACTTCATCATGAAATTTATTTCTAAATGTTTCTAAACATTATTGATAGAAGATAAAATTTAAATTGTAAATGATTGTTTTATAATGAGAAATGATTCTGTTCTTAATATTTCGCTACCACACTATAATTTGTAAACTTTCTTACATTTTCAAAGAGATAAGAAAAATTAAATTATGGGCAAAAACTTATTTTGAAGAATTCGAAAAAAATTAGATGCTTTTTAATAATTGTGAAAGATTTAAGGAGATTAAATTTTTCTCAACATTTATGGAAAAATTTCAAATGGTTCAGGTTTTATTTTAAACGAATAATTTTAAGTTTTGAAGATTTTAAAATGTGTGGAAAAAGAATATGGAAAAAGACTTTGAGACAATTTTTTTAATTTTTCAGGATTTAAAAAATTTTTAGGTAAACTAAATTTTGCAAGGTGTCAACAGAATGAAAAAAATATTCTTAAGATTCATGGGAAAATTTTAAATGATTGTCTTGTAATGAATTCTAAGATAAAAATGAAAAAAAATTAAAATTATTTCCTTGTAAAGATTGTTTAAAAAGTTTGTAAGGTTTCACGAAAATGAAAAAAAAATTAGGTTCCTAGGAAAAATTAGAATAAAACTTTTTATTTTTAAAAATTAATTTCAAGAGATTATTTAAAAAGATTTCGAAACATTTTAAAAGATTTCAAAAATTTTCAAGGAAGAATCTGAAAGATTTTAAGGCATTTTTTTTAATTGTGCAGAATTAAAAAAAACTAAAATTTCGAAATAGAGTGTAGAAGATTTTAAAGCAAAATTTTTCAATTTGGTAAGATTGAAAAATCAAAACAAAAATCGAGTAAATTGTAGAAATATTTAGAAGAATTGAAGAGATTCAAGAAGAATTTTAAACTTTACAAAATTTTTAGAAATGTAGATTCTTAAAGATTTCAAAAATAATATTTAGAAACTTTAAAAGAATTTCGAAAGGTTTCAAGTGAAAAAATTTAGAAGATTACAAGTCAATTTTTTTACATTTTGAATGGTTTTTCGAAATTTTAAGAAAAATTCGATTCGGTTAAAAATATTTTTAGGATTTTAAGACATTTTAAATAGGATAGAAATATTTAAAAACTTGTAAACATTTCCGAAAATTTATCAAATATTTCTTGATTTCTTCCAAACATCTAAATGTCCTAAACATCTTTTAAAAAGGCTGGAATTTTTCCTAATATTTTGTAAAATCCTATAAAATAAAAAAAAGTTTAAAAAATCTTATAGATTCTTTTTTGACAAATATGAAATATTCAAAAATCTTTTTTAATTTTCTCAAAAATCTTATAAAACTTATATTTATATAAATTTAAAAACTAACTGATAATACTTATTTTCTTGTTCTCAATTCTCACAATTTAATTTCAGCTCGAATTTAAGTGTTCAAAAACTTTTAACAAATAAATACTTATTTGAAATTTTTATATTGTATTATTATTAATATAATTTTGTATTCTTTATGGTATTGAAAAATAGTTTTGAATTGATGAATTTCAATTAGTATGTACTTGCATTAAGTAACTTCAATATTTGTATGAAAAAAAAATATGGAAAAAGCATTCAGTGTTACATCAAAATATTGTTTTATTTATTTCTGGACAATACCTAATCTTAAGAAACCTTTTTTATTTAGAAAACGTGTATTATGTTTTAAACATAATAAAAAAATGTTACGTAACGGCTGTGAAGGGAGGGGGTACAAAGGAAACGTTACGGTCTGTTACATTGGGGAGAGGGTGTTAAAAATGGTTGAAAATAATGTTACGTAATATGTGAATGCTCCCTGATCTAAATAGTCTTTTGAAATTTATCTGGGTACTAATTTAAATTTCCCTCTACTAATGCCCCTTCAGCCGCGCAGGCCCATTGCGAGCATTAGTTCCGCATTTGGTCGGTGTGCAGCGCTAGTGCTACCCTTTCTCGCAACATAGATTAATCGCCAAGGATATAAGAATGCTTCAACTCCAAACCTCAAATTAATTTGCGAGGCGGCCGCGGCTTGCCAATCGCCATACCTTTTTCATGTTCGAGATGTCAATTGACGTTTTCGAACTTAAAATAAATACATTTTCTGCGTAACGGCATGCACTTGAGAATGTATTAAGAAAACGTAATCATTATTCACAAATGTTTCAAAATCGCCCCAAAAAAAAAAAAAAATTAAAAATTAATATCTAAAGGTCTACCACTTTTTTACATTAATTAAAATTTTTAATAAAAAATCGATTTCTGACTCGATTAAATGTAGGAATTAGAACTATTTTCATTTAAAAAATTGAATTCTCTGTCAAAAATTCGTCGCATTAATTTACTTTGTTTAAAAACCAAAAAATTGTGGCGGACATGAACCTATGTTTTAACCTAGGTTTAAGTATAGGTCTAAACCTAGGGCAGACCTGATTTTTTCTCCCGGCCAATTGGACCAAGTCCTAAGAAAAGACCAGGTTTTTTCGGGAAGTGTGCTATGTGGGATAAGTCCTATGCGAGTACTTGTAAAAAATTTGAAAAATAAAATGGAACTTTTCTAGTTCTGTCGCCCCTGTTTGGACCTATAAAAATACTCGTAATGCTGTCCAAATAACAATATGAAATATCGAGATGGAAGTCTCTAGAATACTAAATTTCCGGCAAGAGTTGAGAAGAACCCTGGTTGTCTCCGGAAGTGCTCTATCGCTAGTTCGGAAATTGCATGTTGAAAGGCTCGCTTAGCCTCGGGGATATCTTCTCATGTATAGAAATTTATAAGGAATCTTGAGAGCGGAAAAGTGCGAAAAATTGAAGGTAGAAGAAAATAAGCAACGTGACGAGAGAGAGAGGAATTCTCGAGATTTTTCTGCACTTAGATGCACAATTTTCTCATATTATGAATTGCAGTTTTCTTGTGAAGGGTCTATATTGGAATTTACAATTATCGTCGTACTCACCCATGTAATAAAAATCTCTTAAGAAAAGATCCTTTTAATAAAAATTCATTTCTGGTCTTTCATAAAACTATATTAACTTTCTTAAATTTCAAAGTTTCATTATAATCTCTTACAGTGAAATTTTCAACAAAAAAGATTAATTTTTAATCTAAAAGGATAAATATTTCGTCCAAATAGACGAATGTTCAACAAAACAAAATTTTTTACAGAAAAAGATTGCCTTTTTATTAAATCCTTAAATTTTTAACCAAATATTTGAATTTTTAACCTGCAAAGATGGATTTTCAACCAAATAATTAAATTTTTAAGAAGACTGTTGAATTTTTTACAAAAAAAGATGAATTTTTAATATAAAAAGGACGAATTTTTTATCCATAAGAAAGTTGAATTCTTGACAAAAAAGATGACTTTTTTACAAAATACTTTAATTTTAAACCAAATCGTTGAACATTCAATCTGCGAATATGAATTATCAAAAAATTATTGAATTTTTCGAAGACAGTAGAATTTTCATCAAAAAAAGATAAATTTTCAATATAAAAGGACGAATTGTTTGTCCAAATTGACGAATGTTTTAACGAACCAGGTAAATTTTTGACCGAAAAAGATGGCCTTTTAACAAAATCCTTAATCTTTCAACTAAATAATTGAATTTTTCAGAAGACAGAATTTAAAAAAAAAGAATTTTCAATCTAAAAAGGCGAATTTTATGTCCAAAACGCAAACATTTATTTTAATTCATGACGTTCATTCTGAACATCCTTTAACACAACAGAGCAAAGCATTGCAAAATAAATGAATTTTTTTTAAATACTCAAATTTTCCACTAAAAATATCAATTTTTTACAAAAAATGGAATAGTTAAACTTTCAGTTGAAAAAATTAATTTTCAACAAAAAAGATGAATTTTTACACCAGAAGATTAATTTTCAAATAAAAGAACTATTTTCTACCAAAAATCCATTATGTCAACAAAATACATGAATTTTTAACGAAATAGTGTAATTTTTGATTAAAGAAGACAATTTTCTAACCAAATGGTTGAATTTTGAAATAAAAAAATAATAATTTTCAACCGAAAATAAAATAGTAAAATTTTTAGTGAAAAAAAAATTAATTTTAAACCAAACATAAGAGTTTTCAACTAAAACAATGAATATTCAACTGAAATAGTTGAATTTTCAAACAAAAAAAATTAATTTTTACCAAAAAAGATAAATTGTCAACCAAAACTTAACTAATTAAATTTTAAGTTCAAAAAATTAATGTTTAACCAAACAAACGAAGTGATAAATTTTCAAATAAAAGTATAAATATTTAACGGAAATAGTTGCATTTTAAACAAAAAAAATGAATTTTTCACTGGAATGATGAATCTTTAACTAGAATAATTGAATTTTTGACGAATAAGATTAATTTTAAACCACAAAGATGAATTTCTACCAAAAGACGAACTTTCAACTTAATAATATAATTTTTCAACCAAAAATTGAAGAAACGAATTTTTAGGCAAAAAATAAATGTTTAAAAAAGGAGATGAATTTTTATTTAAAATGATGGAATATTCAACTGGAATAATAGTTGCATTTTTAGTTTGAAAAAAATATAATTTTCAACCAAAAAAAATCCGAAGAAAAAACAAGTTTTCAATCAAACAGCTCATTTTTCAACCAAAGAAATGAATTTTCGATGAATCTTCAACCAAAAAAAATTAGCTTTCAGCAAAAGAGTTTTACTTTCAGCCTAATGATTTTATTTCCTACGTAAAAGATGAATTTTCAACTAAAATGATAAATATTTAATTGAGATACTTTGATTTTTAACTGAAAAGAAGAATTTTTAAACAAGAAAAATAATTTTCAAAGAAAAAGATAATTTCGTACCAATAAAAAATCGATTTTTTAGCAAAATACGTGAATCTTCAACGAAATAGTTGAATTTTGAATTAGAAAAGACAATTTTTCACCAAAATTGTTGAATTTTGAACCAGGAAAGCTCAATTTTTAACTAGAAATGGAACAGTTAAATTTTCCTTTAAAGAAATTGATTTTCAACCAAACTGATTAATGTTCAACTAAAATAATGAATCTTCAACTTGAATAGTTGAATTTTATGCCAAAAATAATTTTTAACCATAAAGGTTAATTTTTCACAAAAACGACCAATTTTCCACAAATTACATACATTTTCAAACAAATAGTTTAATTTTTTCATGCAAAATATTGATTTTCAATCAAGTAGGTGAAGTTTCACCAAAAAAAGATGAATTGATTTTCAACAAAGTACATTTTCAAATAGAGATGAATTTTAAATTAAAATGGTGAATCTTCCAAGTGAGAGTGATAGTGGGGCAGAGGGCGACGAATTGACAAGTGAAAATGCTAATATCCGTAGGATATTAGAAGATGAGGAAGAATCTGAATAGCTTTACTCACAGTTAATTTTTATTATTCTGCACCTAAACTATTTTAAATAATTTATTTAATAAATGACATGTTTTTGATACAAAATAGTAGACAATGAAATGAATAATTTGATGAAAAAACTTCACCTCATTGGCAAATTTGTTGATGGCAGCACTCGCAGCTCGCGGAAATTATTACAAAACATTTATTTAATTTTTTTAATAAACGTTTTCAAATAATTCCCGCGAGACGAAAGTGCTGCCATCAAATTGCCACTTCATGACCTCAAAATCTTACTACCGATTGGCCCGATTGGGAACGATTGAAACAATTAGAAACAATTCAAATTTCTTTCTATCCTTCTGAATTTTTTAAAATTAATTATTTGTAGAAGAGCCATTAGCTTTAAACAAACTACCATGTGTGTATTGTATTCTAAAGGCGAAATATAATAAATCGTTAAAATAGTTATTTTTTTCATATTTTTAAATATTTGTGTCTCTTCTGCATATATTTTCAAAAAATTTTTGAAATTCGTTTGTTTTATTCCATTCACATGTCCTGCCATGCGACCTTTAGAAACGTGTAAGATTCATATTAATCCCAAATATATTTCTTGATTACTTAGTCTTATATTTGCATACTCTCTTGGGTAACACCTAATTGTTAAAAAATATTTAAGAAGATTTGAAAATTTTATTTATTTAAAAAAATCTCATTGTGTAAATGGTAAACTTTTTGACCATCACCCGATTAGTATTTAAATGAGAATGTCTTCATGTTAAAGTTGTTTAAGGAGAATCGAGCGCGCCTGGAAGGTCGTTAAAAAGTTTAGTTAATTATCACTTTAAAAAATGTAAGTGTTTCCTCACAGCATGAGATATCGATATACCTGGAATTTCCCAAGCATATTCTGATATGATTATTATTACTAAGGATATCCCAAAATATCTTGAGGATATCTCATTAATGTTCTAATTGTATATGATAAGGATGTACCCCAGATACCCCAATTTTATAATTTGGCATATTCCTGGAAATTCAAATATATCTACTGCCAGATTTTGTACAAACTATAACATTACATTAAAAAAATAATAAACATATAATAAAATCACTTCCAGGTCACCTCCAGAGTCATTTAGTATATAAATATATAAATAATTAAATTTAAGTAAAAAAAGAATGTGCATAAATAAGTCTAAATAAATAATATAAATAACCTGGGAAATATAAAAGGCTTCATAACATTCTATTCTTGCAAAATGCAATGTCCCAAGAATCGCTACACTGTAACAGGAAAAAATTATTCGTGGAATATATTTGCTTTTATTTAACCTATGGCTGTGAGAACGGATGCTCCTTTGAATCATTAGTTCATTGCCGATAGTGAATGAGTTGACATTTGAAAAATATTCTTATTATTCTGTTACTATAATCATTATTTTATATGTATGGTAGTACTCAGATCCATTTCAATAAATCTAGCTTAAAATAATTTTGTTCAGAAAATGTTATCGATATTAGTATATATTTTCGTGACTACTGCAGCAATACTTTCTACTATATCCTACTTTTTCGAAAATGAAGAATTAAAAAAAAGAGTTGCACATTTTCCTGGGCCGAAGACATACCCACTCATAGGATCTGCTTACGTTTTTTTCGGAGACTCCAGATGTAAGTAATATTTTCTCATGATTATATAGAAGTCCCAGAATCAAGTCATAAAGGCAAATGATGATTTTTATTGTATTTGCATATTCGATACCCATTTAAATCTTTTCTTGTTTCTTATTTTATCGTGGTTTCTAAATACAAGTGATGATAAAAAGAAAAATTTATGTTCAGTAATAATTATGGTAGATTTTTAATTATTTTTAGATTTTTTCAACAGAATAACGAAGCTCTTCGTGACTTATCCCTCTCCTTTTAAATTGGCATTGGGACCTAAAATATGCATCGGCACTTCTGATCCAGAACAAATCAAAGTAAGAGATTAGAAATTTAAATAAATATTATTTAAGAAAATACACTATATATAATTTTGATTTTCAAGAATATTCTCATGAGTCCGAAAGCTCTGGAAAAGGATGATTTTTATAAATTTAGTAAAGCTTGGGTAGGAAACGGGATGCTTACAGCACCAGGTAGCAAAATTTATATATAATTTTGTAAACAATATTGAAAAACCTTTTGGCGATTTTTAATACCATTTTATAATTGTTTAGCTTCAATCTGGCGTATTCATCGAAAATTAATTCAACCGGCATTCAATATAAAAGTTCTCGAGTCATTCGTTGAAGTATTTCAAAAACACGCGATTATTATGACGAATGAGATGTCGGCAGAAGTTGACGGAATGGAATTTCACGCTATTCACTATCTTTCATCTTGTACTTTGAATATTATATGTGGTAAGAACAATTGTATATTATGCATTCCAAAAACCTAATAGTTTTCACAATTCAAAATTTTTCATTAGAAAGTGCTATGGGTGTATCAATACTCTCTGAAGAAGAAAAGGAAAAAGGATATTTACAAGAATCTGAAAGGTATTATTTTCGAATGATATTTAATTCAAAAATTAATATTTCTTTTTTCACAGAGCAATTATCGCGCTATGTAAAAGGGGATTTAAAGTTTGGTTACATCCAGATATTTTTTTCAATTTGACTAAAACTGCGAAATCGTTCCATGATTCGGTTGTTTACTTGCACAATATTACCAATTATGTAAGTATTATTAACATTTTTCTTCAAATAACGTTATTACATTTATATCTTTCTGCAGGTTATTCAAAAAAGGCGGATCGAAATAGAAAAAGAATCAGCTACAAGTAAAAGAATATAGTTTTTCCTCCAGATACATTTTCTCTGTAATTTTCATTCTAAGAATTTTAATCTTTCAGGAAAATTTTTAGGACAAAGGAAACCCTTTTTAGATTTATTATTGGAGTTGTCTGACGATGAAGAAAAATTATCTCATGAAGAACTTCGAGAGGAAGTTGATACACTGTTGTTTGGGGTAATTTTTATCTTACATGAAAAATTACAGTCCCTTGCTATATTATTAGGATAGAGCTAAACGATTAGAATTTTTAAACTATTTTTGTCATTTATTGTAAGCACTTTGCAGCTGTATTATCTGGCTTAATAATATCGCAAAGCACTGTACCAAGGTTATAAATAAATTGAAAATAAGTAATTGTATTTTGCAGGGACATGACACAACAGCAACCATTATGTCTTTTGCTTTATTTATGTTGGCTTTACACCCTGATATACAGGTGATAATAATTTAGGTTATAGGGGAGACTAGTATAGACTGAATAATTTGTATTATCATTAACAAAAAGTACACTGACTTTTCTTCTTGTAAACATATTATCCAGTGTATCTCAGTATCCTCTACTTATTTGATTATTGACATTAAACTGAAGAATAATTTCATTTATAGGATAAAGCTTATGACGAAATATACAATACTTTTGAATCTGAAGACCCGGAAGTGAACCCTGTAGATTATAAGGATTTACCAAAATTAGAGTATTTAGAGAGAGTGATTAAAGAAACTCTTAGACTTTTCCCAGTTACTCCCTTTCTTCTACGGAAAGTAACTGATGATTTAAATATTGGTTAGCATTATGATTTCCGCGCATTTTTAAAATAAAATATATTCATCACATTTAAACGGTTGATTTTATATGTAGGAATATATACAATACCGAAAGGGTGCTCGGCAGCTCTTGCAATATTTAAACTTCACCGTGACGAACAATATTGGCCCAATCCATTGAAATTTGACCCAGACAGATTTTTGCCCGAAGAAGTTGATAAACGACATCCTTTCGCCTTTCTTCCTTTCAGTGGTGGACCAAGAAACTGCATAGGTTTGTATAAATTTTATTTACAAAATATTAGGGTATAGGGGAGACTGGCACATACTTACAGATAATGTGAACTTTTTTATACTAGAAATAAAACGGATGAACTCTTATAATTTTTTACTAGTCACCAATATGTACTAGTATCCTCCTATAATGAAAAAACGCTGACAAAACTGAAAACAGTAAATTTTTGAAAAATGTCATGATTATTTCATGAAAACTATGCTTTCTGATAGAAGATTGTTTTTCATTTATTGTATTTTGTATTTATTATGGAAAAGGCGATTTTTATTATAAAAGATCTCTGTGGAGCTAGAAAAGAGGACTTTGGATTGTAAAAGGAGTCTGAGGGGATGAAAAAAGCGATTTCGCCTCCGCTTTTTATTATTAATTCATTATTTATTGTTCATAGGCTATAGAAGGTTGTTATGTGGTTCAATTCATTTATTTTATCAACAAATAAAATAAATTTGATACTTGAAATATTTGTGTATTATAAAAATTAAGGATTTTATGCTCTTATAAACGTCAAAAAATTTGAGAAATCTGTGTATCTATCATAATTTTATTTGGTCATACAGGACTACTAAATACATCAATCGATGTGTCCCGTCAGAAAGAATAAAAGTAGTACTTACAATATTACTATATTCCCAGAATTTTTTTCTTACACTCGCTAGAAAATTGTATTGATCTCTACATATTGTAACTTTATTTGGTCGTATGATATTTATAACTTGATCAATCGAATCCTCTTGCCTATAAGTTAGTTAGTTAGTTTTAAAGCGGGCGTGAAGCCCCTAGGCGCTCCCCTGGCGCTCAAGCTATAGAACCTATTATGCCACATCCGTAACCATTCGCTCTCAGTAGTTGACACCAGACCTCTTGGTGAAGCCTAGTATGTCAACCACTGATCGCATTTTAATTTTCTCAGGTTGAATAAAATGGGCCCCGACGGTTTGCTCCCTGAGTCTAGCTAATGCCGGGCACTGGCATAATACATTTAGGGATGTTTCATCATCTCTGCCGCATTTCCTGCACTCTGTCGTGGGGTTATACTCCATTTAGTGCATATGATACTACAAGTGGTTGTGCCCAATTAGGATCCGAACCACTGTCCTTATATCTTTATTGGGTGGACCCAGTACTTCCCTGGCTTTGTACATCCTGTACGTATAGCCCAGGATGGATATCGCCTGTCGGCAACTCTGGATTTGTTCCCAGTATTCCCGGTGCTTTGTTTGGATCCAGCTTTTGATGGCCTACGCGATGCAGCAAGACGCTAGTCGCATTAGCGGTTTTGGTCCTATGTATTCACTTGCTGCGCCGCATTATGACAACTGGTCCGCATTTTCGTTGCCCTTAATCCCTGTGTGACCAGGGACCCATATGAGAGCCACTTTGTTTTTTTTATACTTGGTGGTTTAATGCCATTTTGCATTCCCGAACCAGTTCTGATGTTATGTCTGGTATTCCTACTGCAGTTAGTGTCGCTTGGCTGTGGGAGCAAATCGTAATCTGCCTACCAGCAGCGTTTCCTTCTATTAATGTTTTAGCAAGTGAGATCCCTATCCCCCTCTTTCTCGTATTGTACTAGATTCCTGCTCCTGACCCTCCATCTCCCCTGGAGCCATCTGTATACCAGATTTCCCCTTGGAGGAGCGGGTTACCATTTGCTTTCCACATCGAAATTTGCTGTTCGGTCGGAAATCTTTTGCAGCAGTGTAACCCTCCTTCGCAGGTTTGAGAATGAAGGCCACTCTGTCATTCTTCCATGCCGATGGCACGTGTTTGAGGCCAATACTTGCCCTGAATAATTGCGTCAGTCGAGGGACGACGAGATCCGTGCCTTTTCGTAAAAGCACTGAAAAAATGCCATCCGTCCCTGGTGATTTGAAGGGAGAGAAGGACCTTACGGCCCATTCCACCTTTTTATCATCCACGACCTTGACGGCGAAATTCTGATCGGCCCTCCCCATCTCTTGGCCCCAGCCTTACTCCTCTTGCTCGGTTCGGATTCGCTAAAAACCCGGGAAGTGAACTTCCATAAGATGATTCAGCGTGGCTTCTACATTTTCGGCAAACTTACCATTATCGAGCCTTATCAGCCCGAGGCGAGCTTCCATATTTTTCGCCAGGATCTTGTAGAGCCTCGCTGTTTCCGAAATGTCATTCGAGTTCCTGTTTATATTTTATTATATCTTTATTGTATTCCTACTGGGCCGTCTAATAGATGTCCCAGTCTGAAGGCGAATTTAGTTCTATTCACAATGTTGCACAATGTTCTTGCCTTTTTACGAAGTCTCACCAGGCGAGTATTCCACCATTCTGCTCCTTTCCTTGAGTTCATTGTGCTTGTAGGGCAATTCTTCTCATATTATGTAGGCAGAGTCCTTCACAAAAAATCCTAGGGTTTTCCTAGTGTTAAACGAAACAAGATATATTTGTGGTCCGAGAGAGACATATCATCGGAGACTCTCCAGCCCACTACCTTGCTTCTCAGTCCATCCGAGAATAGATTCAAATCGAGAACCTCACTCCTGTTTTTAGTCTGGAATGTGGGAGTATCACCCCGATTCAGAATCTCAAGCTCAGTTTCCGCTGGGTATCCGATTAAATCTCTCCCTCTGTCATTGATGTTTATGCTTCCCCACACTTTATGGTGAGAGTTTGCATCAGACGGCCCAACAGCAGAGAAATCGTGTTCTCCTGGAAACACCGAATTAGAGTCTCCACCTCTCTGGGAGGCGGGGGTCCCTCGGCATCGCTCGGGAAATAAGCCGAGGCAATGACCACATCCAGTCTTTCTCCGCTCCTGCCCCTGAGTCTCACCCTAATAACGTTGAGATCCCTGGAGCACAGATTAGGCACCCAGATCCTCTTGCCTATAAAATAAGCCTGAGGAGTTGCTCCAGGTAAGGTTTCCGCAGCAACTGCCCCTTGTGAGGTGCCTTGGCTGATGTTTGCGAGACGCGCTCTGGGGTCTCTCTTTCTTTGTGCTCCGCTACGTTGCCTCTTGCTTAAGGAGAGTTCCGTTAGCTGCATGTATACGTTGTCGACAAGATTGCCCCCAAAGTGCCTTCCACTTTTGGCTGTGGGTTAGAAGTGGGTCCCGGAACGGGCCCCTCATTGTTTTTGGTTTGATTTGTTTTACGTGTTCCGCTCATTTTGGTCCCACTAGAAGATAGGTGAATAAGAAACACCCCTCGCAGAGCCCCGCTTGCAGGGGGCGGTCGACATACTATGGGATTCGACCTGGTGTCCCAAATTCTCCTTTAAGAGACCTCGGCCTGTCCGCTTCTACAGAGGGGGGCAGGCCGGGGTATTCAAGGATTTTTTAACCCTGGTGCCATTCAGCCCTTGACACGGCGATCACATCGTATCTTCGGAGCATGAGAACTCACGCCCTCGATATTCCAGGAGGCTTTGCTATTACCTCCTGGAAGGATCGCTCCTTAGTTTAAGGCCCACCGACTAGAGTCCGTCAATTTCCCGGAGTAGCTAACCTCACGATGCAGCCCCTCGGGTTCATCTATTCCAGATCTATAGTCTAATGAGACGCGTAAGCCCTTCCATCAGCTAATAATTTTTATTTTGCAATATTCCTAATACAGTAAAATCTCGTTTATCCGGCCTTCGATCAACCGAGGTTCCGCGTTATCCGAGCCACCGGACTTATGCGAGAACTCCGCGTTAACCGAGCTATGCACTGTGATAATACGGAAAAACTCGGATAAAACGGACGACGCCGCTATGCTATGCGCGCGAAGTAGTTTGCGATCGCTACTGTTATGTTAATGTGGTGAAATTGCATTGTAACATTTTAAATATACCAAAGATAATGAAAGTTTTCGAGTTTTTTTTATATATTCCGTGTTATCCGAGTTTTCGCTTATCCAAGGTACCCGAGGATTGAGAAATTGAAAAAATTCGGTTTGTGGAGCCTGTTTGAAAATTTCTAACTTTTTTTCTATTTTTCTCGATATTTAAAGAAACAACCTCAACCTTTGTTTTGAAAAAGGATTTGTTATATTTAACTCAAAAAAAGAAATTTTTCTTCTTATCTGATCCGGCTCTAAACTTGATAAATAATGGGTTTTATTTATGACTACAATTCCTTCAAATTGCATGGCCCGTAGTTCAACTTGTTTTTGAGTTATCATAAAAAAAGGAATGTTGATACAGACATACACACATGGACATTTTTTAAAAACCTTATTTTCGGGCTCCTTTCTCTTTAATGAAGCAAAAAATAATTTATTCTGTGTTTTTTTCAGGGCTCGTATTTGCTATGATGTCAATGAAAGTGATTTTGGCCACGATTCTACGAAAATATGTTATCAAAACTGACAACATCGTGTCTCTGAAGGACATAAAATTAAAGATTCTTATTTTGCTGAAACCTGTTAAGCCCCTCGCCATACAAATTGAGAAAAGGTTAAAATAATAATTTTTCATAAAAGTGTATTATACGAATTTGATGTATTATATTGGATAAACTATAGAAATAACTAATAAAACAATTGATTATTCTGAACGAGACATGTTTAAAGTGAAAAAATGCATAAAAATCTGGAAATTAGTCGTTCTCTACAATAGATTTAAAAAATCAGTATAACAGTGACAAGGCTCTTTCCACGTTTATGAAATCAATTGCGCTTGGATAGCTTAAAATATGACCAAAACAAAAAAAAATTTTTTTCGAAAGCTTCCGTAAAAGACAACATACTCTTACAAGGTTTCTGCTCAAATCCTGCAAAAAAATTCCCTTACAATTCCCGGTATAATTTTTCATAGTACGGAGCCATTAAAGTATTTCGCATTTTTTATAATAATAGATACAGAATATGTATACAATTTCACGATTCCATTATGAATAATGTTCTTTTTTTCAGCTTCTGTAAATATCTAAATGTGTAAAAGTAGTGAATTTGTCAAATTTATGTAAATAATATATTAAATTCAATTTAGAACGCTTCAAATTCATAAAATTTCAAGTAAAAATATTGTATGTGCATTAGGTAAGGTGTTTCTTTCTTCGAAACCTAATATTTGAATAACAAAAAAATTCTGTTAAGAGAATTAATATAAGCTTCATTGTCCATCAAAAATTCTATTGTTAATACTGCTTCTTTAGGACGACGTAAAGCAACTTGATAAAGTGCGGCTGAGACATGAATATTTGGAGAATTAATATTCAAGCCCTTGCGAATCAAGAAATCCAAATATTTTTTTAATTTCTTCCCGAAACTGCATGATGAAAGAGAATATTTCCTCAAGAGTCCTTACTGTGAATATCAGCACCATTCTTGAACAATAATTTTACAATCTCAAATTGTCCTCCGTTACATGTGATTGTTTAGGAGGTGTTAAATTATTCTCATTGTTGCAACTCATCAAAGCCGCGATGTTTCTATCAGCGCTTCGTTCAAGAAGAAGCTTCATTAACTTTTTATCGAAGAAAGCAGATTGCTTAACAATCTTCGACTCATTATAATACATGTCAGCTTTATTCTTAGATGACGATTGTTTAAAATTAGTAGCTCCACAAACTATATTTAGCGTTGATAATAACTGTCTCTTTCTATAGCCATCAGAGAGGAAATTTGCTCCTACATCAGCCTCTGCATTCAAAATCAACTCGACGATTTCCTCATTTCCCGCACGGAAAAAAAAGATTTTTAGAAGAACTCTCTAAACCAGTAGCTCTAACTATCTTGAACTGAAGCGCAGCTTTTCGTAGATAATTTTTGTTTAAATTACTATTCCTCGCAGAAAAACAGCGGGATCATTTTTGTCCAGCTCTTTTGTTATGTTCTCAAAATAAGATTTTTTTTCTTTAAAAGAGGATCGGCCTTTATCCGTGTGCATGCACAGTGACTCACACATGTAATCACATGCTCAAATTCTTTGAAAAAATGCCCCTACTGGGGACTCAAACCCTACCTAACTACCTAAAACCTGTCCTAAAACCTACATCTGGCGCACGCATTAGTCAACTGAGCTGTGGAAACGCTTAGATATTTCTGAAAAACTCTCGATCAAGCGTTTCCATTGAGAAAAACGTGGCCAGCTAAAAAATACATGTTATTAAAAATCAAATACATATTGTTCTAAAATGATTTTTTCCAAATATCATTTTTTGACACAATGAATAAAAAATAATTAAAAATAAAATTTTAGTTCAAATTAATTTGCAATTTCAATGTATTGATAATTTTTTAAACCTTTTCGCATTGATATTTGTAGAAATTATAATTTAATAAGAAAATGTATATGAGCCGAGTCTGCTCCAATTATATGTTAGTGTCACTTTGAGGTTGTCAAATTCCACAGCCATTTGTTTGAACCTGGATAACTTCTTTCAATCCGGCTATCTTGGCCTCAATTCTGGAACACTTCAGCTCGAGAGTGGACTTTTGTCACATCTTTCAATAGTGACTTCGATTTTACATTTAACAAATTATCACGTTGTTTAAACTATTTTTTATTTATATACAGGAACATTGTATTGTTTGTAATTTTTTACACATATTACATGAATATAGGTTGGTTTAAAAATGTTTAATTAAAATTTTTCAATTGGTCTCTTACCAAAGATATCTGATATTTTGGAACGAGCTTGGGAAAAATATTTTGCTTAGAAGTACAGTGAACCCCGGATATAGGCCTCCCGGATTTAGACATTCCGAGAATTGACGCCGCGCCGCGGATATGAGCGTGACAAAACAGGAGCGTTACAGTAAGGCGCTGTGCGCTAACGGCCTACCTGTGTAATGGCGTCATGACGTTGCCCTAGTTCACTCGAAGTGGGAAGCACACACATAGCGAATAAGCACGATGGCGAGCTTGCGTCGACCAACAGTGGGTCTCTGATGACATTAGCCAACTGAAGTAGAGATGGCCAAGTCGATTCCGATTCCTTCGAAGAATCGATTCTTGGCGTCGATTCTTCGATTCCTCGTAATCGATTCTTGGTTCTAGGGAATCGATTCCAGGAATCGATTCTTCGTCGGAATCGACATCGATTCCGATCACAGAGTTAAGAGAAAATAAATTTTCGTTTTCCTAAAGGTTATCTGTGATTGGTTACTGGCGTGTTTCGGCACTTTTTACATTTGAATTTCCCGCCATTTACTTTCTAAGTTTAACAAAAAATTAATGAAAGTTTACAAAATTTCTTAAAAAAACATTGAAACATAAATTGAAATTTATATTTATTGCATTGTTTTTAATTTTTACAACAAACCTCTCCAAAAACCCTTTAAAATTTTTAATTTACGCGGGCTTTTTGAGGGGTGAGGGGCATTGGAATAGGAATCGAAGAATGGGAATCGAAGAATCGATTCCTACCTTCGATTCTACGATTCCTCGGAATCGACGTATCTGGCGGAATCGAGGAATCGATTCTCACCGAGCATTACCCATCCCTAAACTGAAGCCGATGGGGCTGATCGAATTATTTCGTGCGATCGAATCAGCCTGCCTTTGAAATTGACAACAGCGCCATCTGACCATTTTCTGTTGAAGAACTTCTTCGTATGTCTGGTTATAAAACTGCGTTATGTGCATTATGCGCTACGCAAAAGTGCGTGCTTTCCACTTGAAGTTTTGACGTGAGGTGTTTTGGTGAAAAAAGTGATGTGCTTTTGGATGGTGCTGTCTTCGAATGGTTTAATCAAGTGAGCGACAGAGTATCTGGACCGATTATTCAAGAGAAAGCTCTCCTTTTTAACGAGATGTTCAACGGCCCGTAAACGTTCTAAGTACGTAAGCAGGCAAAACATTTATTTTAACGTGTAACAGGAAACTTTCTTCCTCATTTCCGTTAAATATTCAGTTTACTCTTACCTCCGTATTAGAAAAAAAATTTCCGAAATATTTTTCACCACTCATTAAAATCCACCGGAAACGGGTCATACGCCCCTGATTAGTTACGTTCGGAGTCGGCCTATTTTCGGAGAGTTAGATCCAAGGTCAAAACCAAAACCGATACTATTTCTGAGATTCACTGTATTAACTATATGACCCAACTTCCAAAAGCGAAGCACTCTGAAAAAGAGATAAAGGCTATCATATTGTCTTAAACTGTTTACGCAGAGTATTCAATTCTGAAAACACAAAATTCATTTACATAACTAATATTTCTCTAAAAATAGGTATTTCATTGACCAAATTTTGATATTTATTCATGTAAAATATTATTAATGCATTTTCAGTTGAAATAATTAATTTGCGACCAAGAAAAAGGGAATTTTCAACAAAATAGTTAAATTTTCAAAAAATATTATCCAAAATAATGAGTTTTTGAGTTATAAAGGCGAATTTTTGAAAAAAAAGTAATTAAATTTTCGACTAAAACAAGACGAGTTTTCAACAAAATGAGTGAATTTTCTACTGAAAAAGATCAGTTTTCTAGCAAAAATGAAATAGCTACATTTTCAGTGAAAAAATTAATTAAAAAAAAAAGAATTTTCAACGAAATTATATATATTTTTTAAATTATATATATTTTATTTTATATATGATTATATATATTGCATATGTAATACAAAAATTAATTTTTAACTAAATAGTTGAATTTTCACCCAAAAAAAGGTGAAGATTAAAGTTTTTAACCAAATAAAATACATTTTCGACGGAATAGTTAAAATTTCAACCAAACCGATGAATTTTCAACCAAAAAGATTAAATGTCTATAAATAAAAATTTCGACGAAAAATATAATAGTTACATTTTCCAAATGTGGAAGCCGAAGTACGGCTTAGTGGCCTTTGGCCTGGGACTCCGAAGGAATGTTTACCGCATTGCTTCGGAGTCCCATGCCAAAAACCTAGGACTCTGAAGTAATGCGAAAGCGGTTCCGGAGTCCTGGGTAGGCAGGAAAAGGAGTTAAGGTTTAGTGGGTGTTCGATCGAAATATCATCTGTAATATAAATTTAAGTTAACTTCGATTTTATTCTTGAAGTATGTTAAAAATATTGTTTTCCTCCTGTTCAAGCGGTATGGGTTTTATTGTACCAACGACGGGCTTATTGTTCGAGCAGGTATGGTTATAAACTTTAGGTTTATAAACATACGCGGTCGACTGGAGAGTGGGCTGCAGGGTCAGAATTTTATTGTTAATAAAATTCTTCGTCAGATGAGCTTGAGAACTCAGCGTGATCGGTCGCGTTTTTGGTGTTCGTTGTGAGTGTGTTCGAGTGTTAATTTCCGCGACAAAAAAGGTGGCTGTTCCATGTGTTCTTGTGATCCCTTGTCAGAGCTGATCTCTGTTAAGTGTGTCCCCTTTGATTGGATTGCCTTCAACCTGTGATTTTTGTATTGCGGATTACGTATGGATTAGTATGGATTACCGATATCTGTGCCTGTTGGTGAGTTTCTTCTAAAACTTCTGAATTAGAATTATAAAGGGCTTTTCCCTCTACTCACCGAGTGGAGGGTTTTTATGCCAGGTGAATAAATCTTGTTTTGTGTTCTCGAAAATCATGGTTGCTTTTTGCTTGGCCCACCTCTCTCCTCTGATATGTTTTTCTATATTTAATTATTGTTTGTGAATTTGCCTTTTGTTTGTTTGAATAACGTACATTTTGGTCCTTCGAAGCCGGATAGGAGAGAGTGTGGAGTCTTTGGAGAATCCAACCTTGGCGTTATTGTGGTTGTTCATCATTTGTATTTCGTTCGAAAATGGAGTATTGCTTTTAATTTGAATTTAACGGAACTTCATTTGCTGTTTTGCTTTCAATTCGTAAAAATTTGTAAGCATTACGTGCATTGGGATCACTATCCCTTTTTCTTTTCTATTTGAACATTTCCCATTTCTGTCTTGATTAAAGTGGCGATACACGGTGAAGTACCATGGCGCCGGTATCCTTAAAAGGGTTAACGGCTCTTCAAGATTCCCGGGCGGCAGAAATTAAGCGGATACACGCGAGATTTGAGAAAGGCACTACGGAAAGCCTCACGCGCAATATTGTCGAAAGGCGACTCGCATCCGTTGAAAAAATTTGGGAGGAGGTTCGCGCGACTCATGCCGAAATTATTGTCAAGGAAAATGCCGCTACCGATCCTTACACAGTTGATGACGTGTTCGCTCAAATCTGAAATGCTTACGAATCCCTTCAAAACGAAATGTTACGAGTTCCAAATCGATTCGATACGTCATCAATAAATGCTTCTGCTCTTACGCGTGGACCGGTGGACAAAGATAGTTCGGATTTTAATTCTCGAAGCGCGAAACTACCCAAGTTGGATCTCCCAACATTTTCAGGTCGTTACGAAGATTGGGAGGATTTTTGTGACCTGTTCTCCTCTCTTGTGCATGATAACTCGCAATTCAGCAACGTGACGAAGTTGCAGTATTTGAAATCATGTCTCACGGGTTCCGCGGCTGATTTAGTTAAAGACGTGGCTACAACCAACGCGAATTATTTATCAACCTGGCAAGCTTTGGAAGTGCGGTTTTCCAACCCTCGTCTGACTGTTAATAATCTCTTAACTGCCTTGATTTTTTTACGAAAATTATTAGGATAAAAAAGTTGCATATACAAGGATAGAAATATTGGAAGGGAATGAGAAGGATGAAAATTACTCAGGATAAGCTTAAAATTCAATTTTTTGGTTCACTAGTCATTTCATTAAAATAATAACAATTCCTTAACAACTTAATAATTGTTGATCTTTTAATTTAAGTTCTGGCCCCTATCCGTGGCCGGAATAGCATTAATTTTTTTTTTTTTTTTTGTTAATAAAATAAAAATTAATATCAATTATATTGAGTTTGAACCCCCATCTGTGGTTGAAATTCACTATATTATTACCTGAAAAATTCACAAAATTTACAAACAAACTTTAAAATGTTTTTTTTTTGTTGAAAATATACATTATAATGAATTTAGGCCAATTGAAATGTATAAGGTAGGACTGATTCGCAAAGCCTTACTTACGAGTCCAGTAAGTCAGTCCGGAACGAAACGTAAGAAATTTAATTTTAATTTTATTAAAAAAATATATTTAAAGAAAAATTAATTGCAGGACAAAAATACATAAGCCGTACATAGAATTTTTCAATCTTGCGAAAAAGTGGTCTCAACCATTTTGAAAATGCTTTAACTTTTTGAATTTTTATCCAAAATAGCTGGCTAACGAACTCGATCTTTTTTTTTGTCACTTGAAGCGTGTGCCAAAGTACAATACAATCCGATTAGTCTTTCAAAAGTTATCCGGCAGACGACAACGACAACAACGATAATTTCAGACAGATAGACACCATCGTAAAACCAGTTTTTTTCTGATTCAGGGGGTCTCAAAACATTTTCACATAAAACTAATACCTTCTCGTTATGATGAGAATGTAAAAAGAATAATTTCTTTGGATTATTGAAAATTTTTGAAGGATAAGCGGAAATGTGAGAAATGCATTTTACTAGATTTTGAATCTAAAAGAGAGTGAAATGAAACAGAATAATGAGACTGAGTCATAAAGAAGTCAGTAAGATGGGAAAGAAGATAAAAAACTTTTTACTCAAATCCTATCCCTGGGGCTAAATTCTCTTGCCGCGCCCTTAAAGGCAGAATGCCCACTCAAGGGTGAAAAAGTACCTAACTGTTTCTACCGAGTTCAGCCAGGAAAGCCTGTTTACAGAGATAGGAAGTTGCAGTGGAAACGAGCAAAAAGAAACGGGATTGTCTTCCGATAAATGTCACGTCTGACCATAGCGTTGCTACTACTACTGCAGTCAATATCTGAAACCCCCATCGGTTCTGACATTTCCGGGTTAGCCGGTAAAAGACAATAAAATAAAGAGTAAAAAAGATAATAAAATTGTCATTTTTTCCTTTATTTCTAGACTTCTTTTATCACAAATGTTATCTATTAGAATTGTATCCAAAGTCACTGAAGATTAAAAATTCCTTGCAGCATTTTTAAATTTTGAAACATCTCTTTAATAGACATTGCCAGAAGGATTATTTATTCATTATTCATCTTTTTTGCTTAAAAATTCAAAAGATTCTTTGCACTTTTTTCTTTCTATTGACTGAAAAATATAAATTAAAATATTCTTTGTTTGAAATATCAACTATTAAATTTTTCGTTCAGAATTCATCTTTTTTGAAATGAGAGTTTAATTACTCAGTTGAAGTTAAATTTTTTTTGTTAAAAACTAATTTTTTGGTTGAAGATTCATCATTTTAATTGTAAATAACTCATTTCTTTCGTTGAAAAATAAGCTATTTCGTCAAAAATTTGTCTTTTTTTTTGGCTGAAAATTAATTTTCTTAATAAAAATTAAATTATTCTAGTTGAAACTATAACTATTTTGTTGAAATTTATTTTCTTTGTATTGTTGTTGAAAATTAATATTCAATCGTTTTAGTCAAAAATTCATCTCTTTGGTTGAACAGACACTTTTTTAACTAAAAATTAAGCTATTCAATTTTTTTTTTCAAAAATGATCATCATTTTGCTTGAAATTTTTTTTTTGTGGAAAATTAATTTTGTAACTGAAAATTTAACAAATTTCATTTTCGGTTAAAAACTGATCTTTTTTAGTTTAAAATTCAACTACTTGGTTAAAAGTTCACTTAGCTTGTTGAAAGTGCAATATTTTTACTCCATATATTAATAATTTAAAACGGTTCAAATTAAATTTAATATGGTACCCACATTAATTTTACCTAAATATAAACAAAATTTTAAGTATAAGAAGATAAAATAAAAATTTGTTTGAATTATTATTCAAATTTATAGACTTTAGAGACAAATTCAAGAAATGTTTAATTATGTTTTTGGTATTATTAATTTATTTAATTAATCGATGGTGCTTATATATTTAAGAATATCTTGTAATATAATTTTTCAAAGCTTTCTAAATGAAACATATTAGTAGAATCCCTTGAAACTAAAAAAGCATTATTTGTAATAAACTCGCAAATCTGTTAACATATTTTAAGTCGATTGTTGTTAAAAAATGAAAATATTTGAATGGCTCCGTACTATGAAAAATTATACCTGGAAAAAACTTGAGATACCTGGAAAAACCTGGAATTGTCAGGGAATTTCTTTCAGGATTTGAGTAGACACCCTTCTTGATATCTTTAAAATGATTTTCTAAAAAATAGTTGCATCACGAAATTTTCGAAAGTATTGCTGCCGCTTTTCCGTTCCATTTAATTGCATTTAAAGGTTTAAGAAGAATGTCACATTTATGTGCGATATAACTGACATAATTAAAGATTTATTGATGTAAAAATTTTTTTATCGAAAGCCAGATGTATTCAGCAGTATTAAAATTTGTATTTGACATATAAAAAAGTAACTATATTGTCAAATATAAATAAAAAATTATATTTTTACTATAGGTGAAAAATTACCACTTCAAAATCGACACAAAGGATTTCCATATATTTTCCGAGATGGATATCTGTTGGGATGATACACGGGAAAATCTGACACTTACAAACGAATCACCCTGTCAATTTTTTATTGATTCCGGGTGTTTTTTTAGCATCCTAAAATAATGATTTTGGAAATCGCTCAACAATTGCTATTGTGAGGTTTGAAAATTTGGTACAACTAAGTTCAAGTTGACTTTCGTTATTCAAAAGCAATTAAATTGAAGTATTTTTTTTATTTAATTTTTCATTATCAACAAATGATATTAATTTAAAATGTACTGATCAAATTGTTTGATTAATGATTTCTGTACGTTAAGTGACTTCTCAAACCCTAAAATGTATAAGCGTTCGTTACTTTGACATTTTGAAAATAATTTATTTATACTATTTTCAACCTTTATTGTTCAAAATGAACAAAATTACTCTCAATTGTCGAGTTTTGAAGTGAAATTTTTCATATTACAGGATCAAGATGTATAAAAGCTCACACTTTTAATAGAACTAGATAAAATTAACCATTTGCTGATCTCAAATATAAATTAAAATACTATTGTATACGTCTGGCTTGCTTCAAGACAAGTTTGCATTATTCATAAATTTATGTCACAAATAAGTTCAACAAGCGTTGTAAATTAAACTTTTTTACACGCATGCTAATTTACCTGAAAAAAAGTGAAAAAGTGACCAATTTAAAGCGAAAAAGTGACTAATGTACAACAATAATGTGAACTATGTTCTTTTAAATTAAAAAGAATATGGAAGAATTCGACGAAATTTATAAGAATTCTAGGTGAATTTTAACGAATTCAGGAAAAATTCATAAGAATTCAAGAAAATACAGAAAATTCCATTGATTTTAGTAAAATTGAAGTAAATGTAGAAGAATTCAAGGAAATTTAAGAGACTTTGATGAAATTCATAAAAATTTGAGTAATTGAACAAAATTTTAAAACTTAGAAATTTGCAATCGAATTATTGAGTAAAATAAGATTGAAAAGATTTCAGGGCAAATTCAAATGAATCCAAGAGAATTCCAAAGAATTTTAAAGCATTCAGGATGATTCAATATGAATTTATGGTAATTTTCAATTTAATTCAAATAATTAAAAAAAATCCAAAATGTTTAATTGCTTCCAGTAAAATTGCAGTGAATTTTAAACACTTCAAGGGAATTCAAGAGAATTTGATGCAATTCATGCGAATTCAATATGAAGTAAAAATGATTCAAGTGAATGGACCAAAATTCGCAAGCTCAAAACAAATTATTTGAATTCGGATAAATGGGAGTGGATTGAACCAGTGAGTAAGAATCCGATTGAATTCATAAGAATTCAAGGTGAATTTAAAAGTCTTCAGAGTGACTTTAAAGGAATTGAAAATCCAAAAACGATCCATTGAATTCAGCGGATTTCAAGGAAATTCCAAATAAATCAAAAGAATTCAAGAAAATTCAGAAATAGTTATAGACCTAAATTCAAGAGTGGTTAACCTTTGGATTCTTCGTTTTAATTTATTGAAAGAAAAGTGTTTATTTTTTGTATTCTTTTGTTTTTTAAATATTAAAAAACAGAATTGTATGTAAATTAAAAAAAAAGTATCATTCATATTGAATTTACTGGAATTTTCTTGCTATAATCAGAGAAACTACTATAAATCATATACAATGTACTCAAATCCTGTAACATTTTCTGCAAAATCTAAAAAAAACTGTATCCTGTCACATTCCTGGAAAACGAAATGATTTTTTACCGTAGAAATCCCTTAAAATAAAATTGTATTTATTCTGAAAACCATAAATCATTTAGAATTCCTTGAATATAAATTGAATTGGACTTTTTCACTAAAGTTCTCTAGAATCAACGTTAAAATCCCCAGACATTTTGAAAAGCCCTCATAGAAAAGTGCTGGTGTTAAATTTGTTGCAGCTCAAATGTAAATGATCTCAAAATGAGAATTTTCATTCTCATATTTGCACCCTTGAATATTTGGTCTGAACTAATAGTAATAAGGAAATTAATAACAACAATATTTACCTTATTTTTAATTTTCCTTCATTTAATAGCGCGTATTAGTCATTTAGAGTGAAGTTAGTAGTGAGTAGTTCACATTGAAGCCTGAGCCTTCGAAGATATTCAGATTGGGGTATTTGGACAATTATGGACAGATAAATTTTTTTTTCAAAAATCAATAAATGTAAATTGATATAATTAATTTCGAGTGGGTTAATGAGTAAGAAGTAGGGGTGTGCAATATTTTTGAAAACCTGAACCAAATGGGTTGGGTCGGTATTTTTTCGGATCGAATTGACGAAGTCGGGTTTCGGTTTCGCAATCCGCCCCGAAAACCAGAGCACTGGACCAAGACATCAAATAAAAAATTTCCTGAAATTTTTGGTAATCTTGTATAACTTTGGCTTTGGTTCTGGTTTAAACAATTTCCAAATTGAACTTTCAGGTCGGTTTGGGTTTTCGAGCCATCTTGGGCTTTCGTGTTTTCGAGTAGAGTTGATCAACATTGTTCAAAAACATGCTATTGTTTCTTTTAAGGCTATTGAACCGAAGTTCTGAACTCAAAATTCAATCAACTTATTTTGATAAATAAATACTAGAATGGAATATTTTTTAGATACTGAGTGGTACGAATAATAGTAATAATAATAGGGGAATAAATTATTTTAAATTACATTAGGACTGATACCATATTCAGTTTAATATGAAACGCTCTAAATTCTTAAGATTTTATGTCAAAATATGTTGGATTTCCAGCACAATAGTTGAATTTTCAACCATAAATGTATTCATCGACAGAAGTAGACATTTTATCAACTTAAAAGGGGTTTCCCAAATGAAAAATAGGAGAAAATGTGGCAATCACTTTATTTTTTTGAGGTGTGAAAGATGTGACCATTTTCTTACAAATCGATATAGTATAAATTTACTGTCTTTCAACCAAATAGTTGAATTTTAAACTAAAAGGGATGACGCTTATACACAATTGTTAAGCTTTCAAGCCAAAAAGACGAATTTTCTTCAGAATGTTTATTAGAAAAATATGTTAGGCTACATGTAGCTGAAGTAAATTTTTTAGCAATAAAATAAAGAAGCACGTTATTTTACACAGTAATCACGATATTACAACTAATGTATGATTAATCTGCGCATTCTGAGATATACAATTTTTTAAATTCAAATTTACCTCTAAATTCTTTGGAAGACTGCCAGTTTATAAAATGTATCAAATTAAAAAAAAAAACAAATCTTCTGAACGCTCGATATGCGGACTTTATTTTAGAAAATCATATTTGATGTCGAGCAACAACAAAAAAAGTTTCATCCAAATATCCCCATCGGAAGAAGACCATTTTTTTTTAATTCAACAAATTTTTCTAGGTAGCAGTGAAATAAAATCCGAGAACCAAGTGTTTAGAGCTATACCTAGCATTTGAAATAATCCAAGATGTTACACGTACATCTGGTAATTTCAAGGTCTTTTACATAAAACTATTTTTATCACACTTATATCACAAGTGCGATTTTAGTGCCTGCGAACGATCCCTAGAAGAGTATTTATTTGCCTAGGACTATAAACGGTTCACTTAGGGCCCTAGGCTTATAAACTAATTAAGTACTGTGATCTGATTGGTTAATGAATAGCTGCAACAGACTTTATCGGACGCTGAGCGATTTAGCTGATCTCTGAACTATGGCGCAGACTATAGACCAAGGCACAGTTGAGTAGTAGATGACAGCACGTTTGGAGAAGCTTATGAGACACTAAAATTGCATTCATAATTGCCTTGTGATAAAAAATATTCTATGAAACATGGCCCCCTTGTGTGAGACTTTTTCATCGTGTGATTGCAATACTCGCCAAAGCCCTTGGTTTTCCCTATTCTTCGTTTTGCCTCACAGATAAGCGCCGTTCCTCAAAGGAACATAACAAATGAGCTGCAAATTTTACTTTTTATTTTTGTACTTACTCAATATCGCAGAATCTAAAGACATTCAAGAAGTAATTTATTTTGAGCGATATTTTCATTCGGCTTTTTTCACACCAAATGGATATATCAAAACTTCGAGAGAGGACGGATACTTAGATAGTCGACGAGAAAAACTTTGGATGCGCGGCCTAACAGAACAATCACTTCTTAATCTCATAGGCGAAACTCTTCTTGATATCGAAAGTTTTAAAGAGTTATTACGTTTGACAGTTAAATTACCCGATAAATTTTAAGAAATTTGGCTAATTTTTTAAGTGAGGGTATACTAGGAAAAGAGCAGAAAGAATACATGGCAGAGAGTGTTGTAAAACTTCTTGGGGACATACGTAATCGTATTGTGGTAAGATGAACAATAGCTGAGAAATATCAGGCTATTATCAATTAGAATATGCGACTGATTCTTAAGTGAGATATCGTTTTTCGTAAGCGTCGAATATTGGCTGAAATATGACAAGGTAATATTTATTACGCATGCTGTGATTTCCTCTTAATTTGTTGCGCACTTTTCGTACTACACTGAGAAAAATCGATCATACCCAGTAATAAAAAATATGTTACCGGATATAATCTTGGGCTATTAACTATGGGACAGCGATCTAGATTATTAAAACTACCATCTCTAGATATTAAGAAATAGATATTACGGGACAATATCTTGGATTATAAAACTTTATAATCTAAGATAATAAAATTTATAATCCAAGATTTAAAAATCTAATATCCATATTATAATTCTGGTCCATTAGATAAACTCAAATATATATAATAATTTTTGGAAACGTATTTATGAACCTATACAAAATTTTGATAGACAAGCTCGGAAAGTGGCTACTATGAGACTACAAAAACGAAAGTAAAGGAGGCTAAGTTTCTGCACTTGTACAAGTGGCATTGATGTCTAATGAAAATAAATATAAACTTACCCATTTTCTAAATCTAAATCACGTGTGATTGAACACTAATAATCATTTTATAACTTATTTATTACTTGTTTTAATGCGAATGGATGCATATGACACGCGCCACGATGCGATGTACCATCTGAGACTATACAGACGCCTGGATATTTTAAAATCTGAGATGTTACAATTTAATGCCTGAAGATTATAAGAATTTAAAATCTAGAGCATATATTCGGTAACATCTTCATATATTAGAAAAATATTATAGATTATACGCGCTAATATACTTTTCTGTACGGTGTATTATTCTTTAATTCCATTATCCAGTTCGTATAATCCATTTTTCTCAGTGTAGTACGAGACATGAATACACTGAGAAAAATGGATTATACCCAGTAATAAAAAATATGTTACCGGATATAATCTTGGGCTATTAACTATGGGACAGCGATATAGATTATTAAAACTACCATCTCTAGATATTAGGAAATAGATATTACGGGACAATATCTTGGATTATAAAACTTTATAATCTAAGATAATAAAATTTATAATCCAAGATTTAAAAATCTAATATCCATATTATAATCCTGGTCCATTAGATAAACTCAAATATATATAATGATTTGAGCAAGCGTATTTATAAACCTATACAAAATTTTGATAGACGAGCCCGGAAGTAGAAATGGAAATAAATTTCAAGTTTTAAACACGCAATAAGCAGGGAAGTTGCTATCATAAGACTACAAAAACGAAAGTAAAGGAGGCTAAGTTTCTGTACTTGCACAAGTGGCAGTGATGTGTAATGAAAAGGAATATAAACTTATTCATTTTCTGAATTCAAATCAGGTGTGATCTAGCACTTATAATCATTTTATCACTTAATTATAACTTGTTTTAATACGAACGGATGCATATGACACGCGCCACGATGCGACGCATCTGAGACTAAAAAGACGCCTGGGTATTTTAAAATCTGAAATGTTGCAATTTAATGTCTCCAGCTTATAAATATTTAAAATCTGGAGACTATATTTGGTAACATCTTCAAATATTAAAACAAAATGATAGATTTTACGTGCTAATATACTTTTCTATCCGGTGTATTATTCTTTAATCGACGAATAATACTTTAATCTTTAATGTATTATTCTTTAGACGACATCACAATGCCGACGTGTTATTTGTGCAAAACCATGAGCGCTAGTTTGAAGCTCTTAAGTCTCCATACTTATATCAGAAGCATGAGTTTCAGAAAAGAAGTTATATATTCTGTGGCGAGTTCAAATGTTTTCGAACCTCAAATCATGTAAAGGACACTGGATAGAAACACAATGATTTGCGCGAAACTCATAGTAGTAGTAGTAGATTAGCAAAAACGCAACACAAGTATCAAATAACACCCGTTCTAAAATTTGAAAAAAATCTTTGTAAGTCTCAATCAAATCAAAATTGAAAAATCCATTACAATTACAAACTTTCCAAGGTGTAAGTAAATTATATGCAGATTTAAATTCTATAAGAGCGAAAGTAGAGGTATTTGTAGACTTGCGAAAAGAAGCTGTCCAAGAGTATTTTCCAACTCAATACCATATGCCTGATCGTAAAAAAACTAAAGGTGAATCAGAATAAAATTTGATTAATATTGCTAATGCCTTAAGCTTAAGACAAAACTCTTCACGGCCAATGCCAAATACCAACATGTATGTTATGGAATGCGAAAAAAGTCTCGAAAAAGAAAGTGAGGTAATATCAGATTTCATACAGGGATCTTTCTGGAAAGATATGATTAAATATTACGATGCAGATGTACTATTTGGTAATACCTCTTCTTTTAATTTGTTATTACTACGAGGCGGGCAAAGACTTAGGTAGTCACGCTGAAATGTATAAAATATAGGCCTTTTTTCCACAAGAATTTCAATGGGCAATTGAAGAATTTATCTTGTTGAACTGTTTTATTCCGATGACAAAAGAACTTGTGGTAATGAATTCGCATTCGTAAAATTAATCGAAGAGTTGCAATTTCTGCAAACTGAAGGTATCGTCTTGAACCTTCCTGAAGGCGAAAAATGTGTTTCCTTCAAGTTAGCTCTAATAACGGGCGATATCCTTACCATGAATTTTATTTTCAGTTGTGTGGAGTGCTTCAATACAATCTTTCTTTGCAGAATCGCTAAACTCCCAAAACACGAAACACAATTGTCTTATAGAAAAGATCCAAGTAGTCTCAGAACAATAGCTTCCTATCAAGCAGATTTACTACTTAATGATTTATCGCAAACAGAGATTAAAGAAAAAAGCATATGTCACCAAATAGAGGGTTTTCATATGACTCAAAATCGACGGAAAGGAGAGCGTTATCTGAGGAATTGAGGAAAGGGGGGAGATGATTTATATAATCTCATTAGTTTAAATCCAGAGAATTATTTTTTTAAATCAAGTAAAAGTTTGTTTCTAATGCTTTCTCGAATAATTGGATCATTCGATACACTTCCTATTTCGATAGTGGATAACTACTAATTGTTTTGTAAAAGTATATTAATTTATTTAGGTCTGTATATAGTAATAAAAAAAGTTGATAGAAATGAAAAATATGAGAAATATACCATTTTTTGGAATGAGCGCGATTTCTTAAGATTTTCAGCTTTATTGATACAAGTGAGAGGGAATATTGTAAGTCTTGTAAATAAGCTGCGTCGCACCCATTATCATAATATATTTACAAGTCACACCTTCAAAATGGCAAAACAAGAATTATTCACACATTGAATCTCTTCCATCTTATTCTTTTTATTTGAATAATATTATATTTATTGCTTGTGCTAACACAGAAACTGTACAAAATGCGATAAAAAAAATAGCTCACTTATCCCAAGTCATTACGTTCGTCATAAAATTAACACAATGATAGCTTCTTTACAGGAAAAAAACCGACTTGCGAAATGCAAATATCTCAGAAAAGTAGGTTTACCCCCCCCCCACAATACATTTTTTCAAATGCGTATATATAAATGCATGTCCACACTAATGGAACGTCAGAATAATCATTAGTTTCTCTCTTCAGGAGATTCTTTGCAAATCAGTTTTTTCTTTAATTCTTGTAGAAAATGAAGAACTTTCTGGGTATATTGCTTCTCTCGTCAGCAGTGTTCCTTAATTCCATTGGTGAATATAATTTTTTAGATACTCTAGATCTTGTTCTTGATCGGAATATATTCATATAAGCAAGCTGACGTTTTTAGACTGTTATATTCTATGAATTCGTAAATAATTATTTTCTACGGCTAATCCAAAAACAATACTTGTCCTAAAATTATATATTAAACATTTCAAAAATTGAAAAATTGCTGATTTTTCGTAAAAGGAAAGTCTATGGTACTTCATTATTTTTTGTTTAATTAAAAAAAGAAGACTTGAAGATAAGGTTTAGAACATTTTTTCAGCTCAGAAAATTTTCCTGAATGTTCATTTTTTCACGGTATTTTTTTCAAGAAAGGAGAAAAAAATCTGTCTGAGCCCAGTCCAAACAGGGAGTCTCGTTTTCCCAGAAAGCCAATCAGATTTCTCTTATTGAATACTTAATGTGTGAGGTTCAAATAAAAAAAGGTTTTTTTCTGGAATTCAAAGTCCAAAAGGAACCGAGTTAAGGGGTACGGCAGATTTTTTGTAATGTACAATTATTTTTATTTTTTAATCTATTTTTTCGGGGAGTTCAAAACAACATTTCAGAATTAGGGCGATTTTATTTCATCATTTTTTTTTTCCGCAGAAAGTTTTCCTCGTCTACATTTATTTTTTATTTTTTATATGTTGCTTGGGGTGTCCAGAGACGCATTTAAGGACTGGCATAAGTGGACACACTTTAGTTGAGTGATTTTCTCGAATTTTTTCCGTTAAGGTTGCTTTTTTTAAGAAGTTTTCCTCATCTACAATTTTTTGATTCTTTAATACGTTGTTCGTGAAGTCCTAAGACGAATTTTAAGATTGGTTCCAATTGACACACTCTATTAGCATAAATAGGACTTAATATTTCGCGTATGGGTGGGCCGAGGTCCTTGGGTGTGGTTTAGACCAATAAATGTAAGTACGCAGTATGATTGTATGATATTGTATTTTTCCACGTTTTTGACTGAAAAATAAAAAAAGTGATGCTGTTATCTATTGTAAATAACTGATGCTGTTAACTGGTTATTTGCCTTCCAAAAGCCGCTCATTTTTCAATTGCGTGATAAAAAAAGTGAGTCATTTTATTCCCTCTTGACAGATCAGTTATTTATCTACATTCAAAGATAATGAAGAACGTCCTTGGTACATTATTTCTCTCGGTAGCCGTTTTCCTTAATTCTATTGGTAAATGTAATTTTTAAAATATTTTAAATAGATCTAGTTCATCATAATATTTTCAGATACACTACCGGCGGAAATTATCCACACGCCTATTTTTTGTCTTGTTGCTAAATTGCCTGAATTCCTATAATTTTATCATTCAAATTTTTCCTCATGATAGCACGTCAGCTAATAAAATTCTGCCCATTCAAGGCCCTAGTCAAATTGCGATGTTCTCGAAAAATTGAATAAGACTGGAAATAAGTAACATTATTTTAAGTGATTGGGCAAATTCTAAAGCTAAGTTTTCATAGCAATTTTTGAAATCATTATGATATTTTTAGAATTCTTTCCTAGATTCTACCCTAGGACCAACTTGGTGCGAAATGTCCCAAAATTTCAAATAATGATTGTACTCACCACATGAGTAAAAAAATTCAAAACTATAATAGTCTTATACATATTACTTACATTCATTTAAATGTGATAGATAATGATTGTTAGCAAAATTTTCTAAGTATTTACACATTATTCAAATTTGTCTAATTTTTTAGACCAATTTTGAACCTAGGGCCGAATCTAGGGGAAAAATTATGAAAATTAAAATGTTTTCAAAATTGTTATCATTACAAAGCTTCCTCTATGTGGAAGGAAAAGAAATAGAATAAATATTTGTTTACTTTTTACAGGGGGTACTCATTTCCTTCTAAGGGTAGTACCTTCGTTTGTATTTCTCTATCGCTGGCACACACTTTATCTTTTGAAAGGTCATTTTTTAACATTCCGAAAATATCTAAGGTATTTGAAAAAAGCACATTATAAATTTGCCACCTCCATCGTGGGTGTGGTGAGCCCACACTTGTAGTTATTTACTACAAGAAACTATCCATCTAGAAACACTACCCGAATCGGGTAGTGTCACGCCTACTCCGAAAGGGAAATAGCTTAATGGTATACTACTACTACTACTACTACTACTACTACTACTACAGAGGGTGGTTTTTCACTTTTTAAGGTAGTACTATCAATAAAATTAGGGTAGAATTATTTTCAGTGTGATGACCCTCACTTCCTCTGACCAATTTTTTCTTTTTCCTGACCATTAATATTCAAAGACCAGAATTTTGAACTTCTGAAATTTTTAACATGGAATGCGCGCGCGGCTCGCAAGTTTGAGAACGCCAAGTCTGTTAGATTTTTCTGAAATTTTAGGCGACTGTGTAACTGCTGATCATTACACAATCTGCTAGCAGTTTATGAACTGCTTAGACATTTCATCAAATGCCTAATTACACTAAGTGGCTATGATATGTACATTAGGATGGTCCAAAAAACGCTTTTCGAGCTACAGGGCAAGTCCCCCAACCCCCCCAAAAAAGTTTCCATTTTCGGAGAAAAAAAATCCCTAATTTTATTTTTTCGAAATTCGAATATTAACACGTGCCACTGGGCACTTCAAGATCCCATTTAATTAACATGGGGAAATTTTGGATTTTCGAAAAATTGAACTCATACTTCAGGGTTTGATCGAAACGTGCCAAAATTTTCCGGGATTGAAGAGGAGTACCTATGAAATAAAAAAATACTGATAACTTTTATTTTTACCCCCCCCCCCCACAGCGCCCCAAATATGACCCAACAATAAAAAAACTACATTTTTACGTGTTATTGTTACTTTTTAGCAATTTGCGTCGTCTTTTTCATACAAATAATTACTAATGGACAATTTGAATATTTTCCATAACTTTTTAAACAATTTTTAATTGTTTAAACAAATGTAACTTATATATACAATTATTTATTCCCAAAAAATGTAAAAAATAATCGTATTTTCTGATTGAAATGTAATAGTTTGTCATTGTTTGGAGTAGTAATTTTTGTATAAACATTATGTAATTATTCAAACAATTACTTATTGTTCATTCTCAAAATTTCTAAAAATTGACCCAGAGATGTCCACTTTTTTCTCAAATTGGTATCCTATGCTACTTTTTGTTGAATAATTATATAATTTTGATACATATCTTTTAATGTTTAAGAAATTTCTATTTGTTCAAACAATTTTGATTTGCTTCAGCAGTTTTTTTCGATAACTTAAAAAAATATATATATAATTATTTTTCTGACTGTATAGTGTATAGAAAGAATATATTAACCATTTTTTAATTGTTTAAACAAATATAATTTTTTTAAACAATTATTTTCCCAAAAATATTTTTTAAATCGTATTTTCTGAATTAAACATAATATTGAATGATTTCGAGGAGTAGTAAATTCTGTTAAAAACGTCACAATCACCTCCATTATTAAAAGGTCTTCGAGCGGCAAATTTGAAACAAGTTCAAAGCTGCATGTGTGAATTACAGAAATATCTTGGAAACAGTCTTATAAATAATCGTATGGAGCTAAAACGAAAATCAGCGATACGTTTTAATATTTATAACGAGTATGAAAATGTAAAAAAGCAATCTGTTGAAACTTGAATCATAATTTGCATCAGTGAATGTGCTTTTTCATAATATAATTATCATAAAGATTGTAAAAATATGACGGAAGCAATAATAAATACACTTTTATAATTTAAATTTTATTATGACTTTCATGATTTATTTAGTGATGCGCCAAAGAAGATGTAAACCATCCATACTCAATTTGAAGGGAATTTGAAAAAAAAACAATAATTAATTGTATAAACAATAACATAAAGTCTTTAGCAGAATTTATTAATCCTCGCAATCATTCAATATTATGTTTAATTCAGAAAATACGGTTTAAAAAATATTTTTGGAAAAATAATTGTTTAAACAAATAGAAATTTATTAAAAATTAAAAAAAATGTATCAAAATTATATTATTATTCAACAAAAAGTAGCATAGGATACCAATTTGAGAAAAAAGTGAACATCTCTGGGTCAATTTTTAGAAATTTTGAGAATAAACAATAAGTAATTGTTTAAATAAATGTTTGAAAAAAATTACTACTTCAAACAATGACAAACTATTACATTTCAATCAGAAAATATGATTATTTTTCACATTTTTTGGGAATAAATAATTGATTAAATAAGTTACATTTGTTTGAACAATTAAAAATTGTTTAAAAAGTCATGGAAAATATTCAAATTGTCCATTAGTAATTATTTGTATGAAAAAGGTATGAAAAGGTGGGTTAAAAATAAAAGTTATTATTATGCTTTTATTTCATAGGTACTCCTCTTCAATCCCTAAAAAGTTTGGCACGTTTCGATCAAACCCTGAAGTATGAGTTCAATTTTTCGAAAATCCAAAATTTCTCCATGTTAATTAAATGTGATTTTTAAGTGCCCGGTGGCACGTGTTAATATTCGAATTTCGGAAAAAAAATTAGGGATTTTTTTTCTCCGGAACTGGAAACTTTTGGTGGGGAGACTTGCCCTCTAGGGTGAAAAAAATTTTGCAATTCATTTTTGGACCACCCTAATGTACATATATCGAAATTCATCTATTTCTATTTCTGTTTACAGAATTAAGTTCACAGGCCAAACAGATACATCCGGACCCAGCTGGGATTCCTGTGAATGAGCCTCCTCGGATTGAGCTTCCTCGGCTTGAGCTTCCTCAGAATCGTGTTCTTCCGCGTCGTCAGAATCGTCTTCTTCCGCGTCAGAATTATCTTCTTGATGATGATGGTATTGAATCTTATAAACCGAGAAATGATGCGAACAGGCCAATACCACGAGGAATGTATGAAGTAGCAAGACGTGGTGGTTCGATTTGTGGAATAGTCATATCTGGTGAACTTTGTCCAGCATTTGATAGATCTGGCAAACAGTTTGGAGATGGAAGGCCTATTAAATACTGGCAACGTCCTAACAAAACTCCTGGAATTTCTTTGGAACTGGTCATGTTTGGTCCAGAGGAGTAATTTGTTTATGATTCATTAAATTTTCATAAAGAAATTCAATAAACAAATGAGCAAATATCTTAATTACCAATTCAAACAACTTTCTTTCAGCTTATCATCCTTCAATTTTATAAGCAATTACTATAAAGAAGTGCAAATTTTTGTAACGACTTAACGCGAATCGTAAAACCATAACTATTATTTCTTTGGATTTTATCTTTCCAAATGGTAGATGTTTATCAATAAATACGTTATTAGTAATCTTCTGTTGTTTCTTATTTAACTAAATACCACCCCTGTCATGGACATTGAAAAATTTGAACTCTCAAAGCTGAAAATTTATTTATTTAAAGTAATCAAAACTGAACTGCAAATTAAAATACTCAAATTGGAATTTCTTAGAACTTCAGATTGTTTAAATTAAAGAGTGAGAAATTTGTAATTCAAACGTTCAACAATTTACACGTATGAAATGGCAGCTTACAATGCTTTTCAATTAAACAATTGAAAATTAAATGCCGAACTGTTATATTAAATCACACGCTATCATTTTCAGTTCTCTAGATAAAAGGATCAATAAATAAATTTGTAAATGTTCAAAATTATATCATCCTGAACAATTTCAAGTTATAAACACATTAAAAAATGAACTTTTTTAATTTTGTTAAAAACTGAAAACTTTTTAAATTAGTAGTTTTTGTAAAATTGTAAGTCGTTTCAAAGTAATAATGGTTCAGTTGTTCTTCATGCATTAGAATTCAATACTTTCATTCAGAAACTAAAATTTTCAAAATGGAACAATTAACATTGTAAGGGACAAAGTTTAAATTTAGAATTTAGAAATTATAAACTTACACATTTTTTTGTTGAAAAAATTTTCAATTTTAAACGCTTTCAATTATTTAGGTCGATTTTCTTGATTGAATCTTCGAGGAATGCTAAAACAAATCTTAAAATAAATTACAATGCCATTTCTGGAAAGGGGCCCTTCCTGCATTTATTTTAAAGTGATTTTTGATTCTAATAGTTTAATCAAAAAATCTTCCATGATTTTGGTTTTTTCGAAAATATCGGTTTCCTTGGGTTGAATATTTAAGGGATGCTAAAACAACTCCAAAATATGATGTATACATAAAATCGTGAATCTGTCAAGTTAATCTGTACAAAACTTTTGTTTCAGTTGGTCTGATCTACAAAATATGAGGCATTTAGCTAAATCTAACAAACAGTTTTTGAGAAGGATAATATTTCAAGAATAGGCGAATTTTTCTAATAAAATATGTACATGTGAAAATTGGAAGTTTGGTAATTTTTTGAGTAAAAACTGTCCATTTTTCTCTGGAATTTTCAATTGTGAAGAAAAATTTCAAGGTATTTTAAAAGTTTCCGAAGAATTTGAAATATTTTAAGGTATTTCCAAGGATTCCCAGGATTTTTCAAGAGATTAAAAAAATTTGGAGGAATATCCAAGGATTTAAATTATTTTGAGGAATTCAAAGAATTGTATTTTTGTCATCAATTTATCAGCCTTATTTTATATATCATAAAAGAAAAATTAAGAATGATTTTCAAGAGATTTAATCATATTTTTACATAGAATATAAGTAGATATATTTATACAAAATTAAGTTAAAAATTGTATTGAACTTAAGAAATTTATTTCTGATGAAAAAGGTCTGTATAGGTTTGGTTAAATAGTTAAATTTGAAAAAAAAAAAAATTTTTTTTAAATGGTATTAAGATAAATAAATTAAAATTATTGTTATATCTTCTAAAGAATAGGTTTCTTTAATTTATTTGCATACAAAAAGAAATTAAAAGAGTCTTTGATAGGTTTTTTTTACTGCGAAAAAATATTTTTCATGAAACATAATAGACTGTAGATCTGGTGGAACAGAAAAAGTGTCAAATGCGAAATTTTTAATACGTCCATAAAATCTGATTTTATGGTAAAAACCCGTTTTTTGGGGATGATTGATTTTACCACGGTGAAAAATCTTTACAATCGAAAAAATTTCGAAGTTTTTCATATTTGTCAACTTTAACAACAATTTAATGACATTTTCTCAAATCCAATCTTTTTTTGCTGTTGATATAATCGAAGTGAGTTCAAAAAATTAACTTTTAACACATTATTTTCACTTTTAACTAAAAAAGATCAATTTTAAACCAAAAAGACGATTTTTCGACAAAACAGTTGAATTTTGAACACGCGAATATTAATGTTTCATCAAAAAGATGAATTCTCAACACAATAATTTTATTTTCAACTAATTAAAGAGATGAATTTTTAATTAAAATGATGCATCTTCAACAAGAAATAAATATTTTTCAACAAAGTTACACCCAGAAGTTAAATTTTCTAACCAGAAAGAAAAATTTTAAACGAATATAGATTTTTCAGTTAAGAAAGAAAAAAAAGTTTATCCATATTCTTGAACTTGAGGTTAAAAAATTAATTTTCTGTAAAACAGTTGCTTTTTCAGCCCGAAGATATTAATTTTCAACAAAAAAGATAATCTTCAACCAAACAGTTGCGGTTTTAATAAAAAAGAGGAAATTTTTACCAAAAAGAATAGTTTTTCTACCAATGAAGACAAATTTTCAAATAAAAAAGATTAATTTTCAACCAAAAAAAAAGAAGAATATTTACATTATCAATAAAAAAAATTAATTTTGAATAAAAAAACTAATTTTCAACAGTTGTATTTTGAACCCGAAAATATTCATTTTTCATCAAAAAGATGAATTCTTAACACAATAATTTCATTTTCAACCGAAGAAATGAAATTTCCATTAAAATGATGAATTAAAAAAAAAAAAAGAATTATTCAACGAAGTTGTTCAAATTTTATTCAAACAGTCGAATCTTCCACTTTGAAAAATCGATTTTGAACGTTCAACAAAGTAGTTAAACTTTTAACCAACGAGATGAATTTTCAATAAAAATGAGGAATCTGCAACTAGAGTAGTTCAATTTTCAAACAAAAAAAATTAATTTTCGACCAGAAAAAAACGAATTTTCTACTACAAAAAAGATTAATTTTCAACTAAAATGAGGAATCGTAAAAAAACGATTTTTTAACAAAATGGTTCAACCTTCACCCAAGTAAATTATTTTTCTATCAAAAAAGACTAACAAGAATATTATATTAGGGTGGCTGCAAATTTCATTTTAAAATTCCCTAACTTTACCTTTACCAATTTTTAATTCTCCCTGAGAATTAATATTCACAGACAAGAATTTTAATCTTGTAACATTTTTAACATATGTTTTATAAACGGAATAATAGAATTTCAAATTAAAATAAAAAAATTTCAAATTGACAGTTATTTAAAGTGCCTCTTATAAAAACTAACTGAAACTAACTTTCCTGAACAGCCAAATTCCCTGAAATTTACCTAAATTTCAACTAATTCTAATCAATACAAGTTCATTACTCGCTGAATTGTACCTACATTTTAATTTATTAACAGTAAAAAATTATTAGGAAAAAAAAAGTTATTATAAATTGTTGTCAAATTTGAAAAAAATCGGAAATAAATCGCTAATAAATGTGAAATTTTTAAATATTTTCGATTGTAGTTTCGTGATTTTACACCGTAATAAAATTCACAACCTGCTGCTAGAAAGATATGTTTTCCTAGTTTTAAACCAAAACAGAAATTGGAAATCAAATGAAAAATAGCGGAATTATGAATTTTTATATAGGGGAGACCACCCTACAGTAGATAATGATCCTATAGTAGATAATCTTCAATTATAAGCACAAATATAAGTAAAAACATCAATCATAATTTCAATATATTTACACGCTTTGTTTCTGAACTATTAACTACATTACATTAATTATTTAACATCCATTAGTATAATTAATTATTTATTATCTACAGTAGGATCATTATCTACTGTAGGGTGGTCTCCCCTACATGCACCTACCAAAAACGGTTCGGCAGTATTTTTTCATTCAGCAGAGAACAAGTCTAAAAACTTATTTTTTTCTCATAGGAAATAAAAATTCCAGGACCATGAGCAAAATTCAAGACAATTTTCAGAATTTTCCTGGCAAAAAAAATTCAAGTACTTTTTCAGGTTTTCAAGGATTCCCATAATACTAGACACCCTGCTTCCAGCCTTTGTTCAGTTATTTTTCATGAAATTGTGTCTCATCAATAAACATATAGAAAATCATTGGGACTGCAAATAAATAAACAAAAAAATAGAAACTTCATATAAGAGACTTCTTTAAAACATATTGTTTAAATAATAAACGTTTTGACTGAAAATCATTCCCTTTTTTTTACCTCCGACAAAAGCCACGACAATCCGTAACCATATTGATGGATCTGCATATAAATAGCGGTATAAAATAGACGCAGACAGGTGATGGCAACCGGGTAAAGGGATTACGAAGTTCTAAAACGACAGGATTTGCTCGAGCTCGAGACAGTAACTTGTCCAATACCTTTCCTTACATTGCATATCGACACGTTCAGTAAACCGATTTTATATCCTGGCTTTAGAAGGTTATTTTCACTATAAGGAAGAAATTGGCTTTTCTCACGCACTAAGCATGAAAAGAGGAACTTAAATTTATCCATAAAAGGGGGAAACGAGAAACATTCTAAATGCATGAACACCAATAATGAAGGGTGTAAAATATGTATTCATTTTTTTAATGCTTTTATTCGCAATCACCATGTTATGAGCCTGTAATGTCCCCTGAAAAGTAAGCTTTACAAAGCCTGCTGAAATATTATTAGTTCCGAACGCCGCCACACTGAAATATTGAGAGTAATCTTCTTTCTCTGTAGACATATGTATATAATACTCTAGGCTGGACCAAACCATGTTCAAATTTCGCGCCATACGAGATTACCAATCACAGCCAAGCAGATGACTGCCACGTGAGTCGTATGTTTTCACGACCGACGATATTATAAACATCACGACCTACATTTTCAGACGGCCTTAAGGTCTGATAAAATACTGATTTCGAATCAAATATCATACATCACTCGGAGGGTTAGACAGGTTCTTACGTGGAGCTCAATGTTCGCAAGGACGAATTGAAAAACCATGGCCTTTGGCCATGATTTTACAACTCGTCCTGCAAACATTGATTTCCCCGTAAAGACATTTATAATACTCCTTGTAATGTTGTATGCTATAATCAAAGATATTTTACCTAGATGCGGCAAGGGTCTAGTTAGGCCACATGTCACGAGGGCGGCGCTACCGTCACTTTTGTGGCTTCGGCTTTATTCGGTACCTTTCGGCTAAATTCGGCATTGCCGCTTCGTTTAAAGGGATTGTTTCGACAACATGCCGCAAGGCGGCGCAATAAACGTCGAGCGGGAATTTAAAAATGTTGCATTATTATGAATTATTTATGTATATTAAAGGACTGAAACGGACTTTTTCCTATTTTGAAATATTTGTAGTACAGATTATTTACTCTTATGACTGAAAAAGAAAAAAATATCCTATAATATAGGACGTAATAAAAAATTAAGAAGTCATTGAATATAATAATGAATTCAGCATTTTAGTAATTACAAACCTATAAATGATAGGACAATTTTACAATTGGACAATAAATTGCACATCTTTTCATTTTTCTCATTAAATATTAGAATTATAATTAGTATAAAAAGTATGATGAATAATAAAAAATAATTCAAAATTAGATGCCGAGTACACAAATGAACGTAAAGAAATTTCGAAAATACATAGTGACGAATAATAAAATTTTAGGGCTTTAATATAACGATACAAGATTTTTAATTGTCGAAAAATAAAAATCCCAAATTTAAAAATATCCGAAATTATAATTTAACAAATTATAGAATTTTTGAATTATACGATTTTTAATTATGCAATTAACGAAATATTAAATTCCCCTACAATTTGCAAATTTTCGAAATTTAAGATTTAACGAAAATAAACAATTAGTTATTGAAGAAATATTAAATAATAATAATTTATTTTTGTCAATATTAAATTTCGGGAATTAAAAAAATGTGAAGAATTGAATAATTGGACAATTATATAGTTCCGTAAATTTTAATTTTGGATATGATTGAGATTTTTAGTTTTGCGGTAAATTTAAAATCCTGTCATTTTAAAATTCAGAGATTTCATCATTCATGAAATTATATTTTCGGAACCCGTTAATTTGTGTATTTATTATCTCTTCACTTTTTATCAGTCCCTACATAAATAATTAATTTAATAACTTAGGATTTATCGTTAGTTTTCGCACAACTCCTTATAAAGGTTTTCAAAGATTATTGGAAAGAAAAAATTATAACGTCAGTGGAGATGTTTAAGAAAAAAGTATTTTTTGAAGCAGGTACGTATTGAAATTTTATTTTTAATTTCTAAACTTTCTTCTTTTTTTCTACGGTAATCGATTTTTCTTGTGCGAATTTACTTACTTACATAATTATTTACAATACATTCCATAATTTGTTATTACAATTGTAATTAAATTATTCAGCAATTTCATAATAAAGTTTTGTATTCAAAACTAAAATGTTGCATTAGTAAAAATTTAATTATGACTATTGATTCCCTTCACTTTAATTCCATTTTTACTTCTTATGCTTTTCCTTGAATATTCTATTTAAAATTGTACAAATAGACATGTCTATTTGTAATTCTATATGGAAGAATTTCAGTTTGGTTAGAAAATACTTTAAATTAAAAGTTTTGAACATTGAAAAGTTGAACAGCCGGGAATTTTTTTCTTAGGGTGACTTTTTACGAAGAAAAATTACAAAATTAAAAAAAAATACTAAATTTTGACAAAAAATAATTATTAAATACTCTTTTCAATTTTTTTCTTGGTTGGAAAATTAATTTGAAAATAATTTTTAATTTTAATTTTGAGCTTTTGCTCTGTGAAAAGAAACTCTTAGATTTCAGCAAGTACTATTAAAATATTTAAAACAATTTCCCACGATTTTTATGAATTTTATTTAAAGTTAATCCAAAGAAATAAAATTTTAATTTGCAGTAAAATATTAAAGCACGTAAAAAATATAAGAAAAAATAAATTTTAAATAGAAAAATTGATGAAAAATAAAAGTACCGAATAATAAATGCCCGAACTTTAATATTCCAGAAATCCAAATTTATCGAATTCTATAATTTCAAAATTATTCAATTAACGAATTATTAAACTAACTTCAATTTTTTAATACGAGAAATTTAAATTTCAATAATTAGTAAATTAATGATTAAATATTTAAAATAATTATAAATTATTTTATCAATCCCGATGTGCTAGATACTTCAAAGATTTTGATTTCTGAATCTTAATCATTTAGGAAATTTTATAATTTGTTACTTTTATAATTCGTTTATTATATAAATTGAAAATTATATAATTCAATTTAGGATTCTGGGAATTTTAAAATTTAAGAATTTATAATTTGATATTTCTATTCTTCGTCAATTTATCTATTCGGTATTTTCGGTTATTCCCTTAATGTGAAACAGTTCCAAATAAAAAAGTCAAATTTAAAAAGTTTTCAATTCGGAAGTAGTTTTTTCATTTAAATTACAAGACTTCCAATTATGCACTATTGAAGGGTGTCACGGCATAACCGTGTAAGTGCCACTTTTTTCAAAACGCGTTTTATTGGCTTTAAAATTCTCTAAACTTCCACCGCATATTTTGATGAAGAAAATTTGAACTTTGAAATTGTTTAAACAATTTTTGTTTAAACAAATTGTTTAAAAATGCGAGGTACGGAAAAAATAATAGCGCCATTCGACTCTGCGGAAAAAATTATATAAAGTCCATGTATTGGACAATTTTTTTTCCACCCAACTTGTTATGCAGTATAAATACAAATTCTATAACATTTAATTGTTTATTTATACTTCGTCACCAATCGGGTCCATAAAAAAATTGCGAAATGCATATATAATTGATGTAATTTCTTCCGTAGAATCGAATGGCACTATTATTTTTTCCGAATTTCGGTTGTTAAACAATTTGTTTGTACAAAAATTGTTTAAACAATTCAAAAATAAATTTTTTTCATGAAAAGTCTTCTATTATTTTTCATGCTATTAGAAATTCAGTCTAAAAAAAAAAAAAATTAAAATTCCGATGGACTTACACGGTTTTGACCGTAGCCAACATTTGACACTATGTATCTCGAAAAGTATTAACTTTTTTACAATTTTGTTTATTGAGATCTGTAGAGCTCGATCAAATCTCGAATGTACTTTCTCATTTTTTTTAAGAATTCAATTTTGGAGAAGGTTTTTTCTCTCTCCTGAAAAATTTATCTCGATGGATCTTCATGCTTTTGCCGCGACACCATTCAATTGCAAAAATGACGCTTCAAATTTAATTAAAATTAAAATAAATTAAACATTTCTGGTAAATAATCTATATATGATCTACGTAAATTTAATATTTTACTGCAGTATATAATTCCATTTATTTGTATCTATTGATCCTCTAAATCTTCTGTCACTCAAGAAGTACATAATTCAAGTCATAGTACTTCCTGGATATTCGTGGGCTGTCGTGGGCTCACCAAAGATATTCTTTGGGCTCACTCATTCTCATCATTGACGGTGACTCATTCACGCGCTTTGACGCGGTTGCTATGGAAACAATGAAAAGTTGTAGAGGGCAGCACCTCGATATAGGCGAAAAATAGTTAGCTATATATTTTCGGCGTCCCCACTCCTGACCCTTGCCGCATCTAGGTAAAATATCTTTGCTATAATATTAATACGTCCTGGAAAGAAAATGCATTTTCCAATAAAGTTTATTATTCGGTCTACAATTAATTCGGTGCCTTTACATTGATGCCTTGTAACTCCTGATCAAAATCGAATATTGTCCCAACTAAGGTAGTGTGAAAAGGCGAACCTTTAACTTCAAAACACAATCTAATAGGTGGCGGCCCTGCGGACTTAACCTAAAAAATCATTAATGAACGCAACGGCGTCAGACAAGGAGCATTTGAGATGATGCATTCTTTTTGCATTCCAATTCAAAAATCACCATTCTGAATTCTCTGGAACCACTTTTTACACCTTTTTTGTGTGTCACCGCAGCTTCTAAGGCTGACCAAATAATTTCGGTCTCCCAAGCTGCATTTTTTTCAATTGTAATGCAAAAAGAATGCAGTGTCTCAAATGCTCCTCATCGTCGGATGCCATTGTATTCACTAATGATTTTTGAGGTTAAGTCCGCAGGGCCGCCACCTATTATACTGCTTTTTGAAGCTCAACGTTCGCCCTTTAAAACTATGTATGAATGAATGAATTTTCAATCCAAAAGGACGATTTTTCAACAAAAAAGTTAAATTTTTAAATGAAAAAGTTGAATCAACAAAACAGTTGAATTATAAACAGACAACGATAATTTTTCACCAATAAAGAAATTTACCATCAAGAGAGATGAATTTTCAACCTAATAGTTGAATTTTCAACTAAAAAATATAAGTGTTCAACTTTAATTTTCTATATGTAGTTGAATTAAAGAAAAAAGTTTTCAACGAAAAATGGAACAATTAAATTCCAGTTTAAGAAATTAATTTTCAATAACAAAAAAACAAAAAATTTTCTACCAGTTAAATTGAATAAAAAAAGACAAATTTTTAACAAAATAGTTAAATCCACAGCCACTAAGATGAATTTTGAAAAAAAAAAAGATTAATTTTCTACAATAAGGAAACGAATTGTCAACAAAATACATGAAATTTCCATAAGAAAGTTGAATTTTTCGCCCGATACTGGATTTTCAACAAAAAAGTTAATTTCCTATCACGTAGTTAATTTTTGAGATAATTAGTTTAATTTTTAACTGAATAGTTGAATCCACAGCCACTAAGATGAATTTTGAAAAAAAGAAGATTAATTTTCTAAAATAAAGAAACGAATTTTCAACAAAATACATGAATTTTCCATAAGAATGTTGAAATTTCGCCCGACACTGGATTTTCAACAAAAAAGTTAATTTCCTATCAAGTAGTTAATTTTTGAAATAATTAGTTTCATTTTCAACTAAATAGTTCAATTCACATCCACTAAGATGAATTGTAAAAAAAAAGAAGATACATTTTTTACAAAAAGAAACGAATTTTCAACAAAATACATGAATTTTGAACATAAAAGTTGAATTTTCCGCCCGACACTATGGATTTTCAACAAAAAAGTTAATTTTCTATTAACTAGTTAATTTTTAAAATAAATAGTTTAATTGTTAACTCGAAAGTTTAATTTTGTACTTCAATTCTCTATATGTAGTTGAATTAAAAAAAAAACAGTTTTTAACCAAAAATGGAATAACTACATTTTCAGTTAAAAAATTAATTTTTAATATAAAAAAAGAAGAATTTTCTACCAGTTAAATTGAACTAAAAAAGGCAAATTTTGAAGAAAATTGTTCTAACCACAGCCACTAAGATGAATTGCCAAAAAAAGAAGATGAATTTTCTACAAAAAGAAACGAATTTTCAACAAAATACATGAATTTTCCAAATAAAAGTCAAGTATTTTGCCCGACACTATGGATCTTCAACAAAAAAGTTAATTTTCTATCAACTAGTTAATTTTTTAAATAAATAGTTTAATTTTTAACTAAATAGTTTGATTTTGGACTTCAATTTTCTATATGTAGTTGAATTCTCAAAAAAAAAGTTTTCAACGAAAAATGGAATAAATACGTTTCAGTTTAAGAAATGAATTCTCAATAACAAAAAAAAAAAGAATTTTCTACCAGTTGAATTGAACTAAAAAAGACAAATTTTTAACATTGTTGTTCTATCCATAGCCACTAAGATGAATTGCCAAAAAAAGAAGATTAATTTTCTACAAAAAGAAACGAATTTTCAACAAAATAGAAAAATTTTCCAAATAAAAGTTGAGTTTTTCGCCCGACACTATGGATCTTCAACAAAAAAGTTAATTTTCTATCAACTAGTTAATTTTTTAAATAAATAGTTTAATTTTTAACTAAATAGATTAATTTTGGACTTCAATTTTCTATATGTAGTTGAATTTAAAAAAAAAAGTTTTCAACTAAAAATGGAATAATTACATTTTCAGTTTAAAAAATTATTTGTTGAAAAAACGAATTTGCTACCAGTTAAATTGAACCAAAAAAAAGTTTTTAACAGAATAGTTGAATCTACAGCCACTAAGATGAATTTTCGAAAAAAGAAGATTAATTTTCTACAAAAAAAAACGAAGTTTCAACAAAATACATGAGTTTTCCACAAAAAAGTTGAATTCTCCACCCGAACTATGAATTTTCAACAAGAAAGTTAATTTTCTATCAAGTAGTTAATTTTTCAAAAAAATAGTTGAATGTTTAACAAAATTGTTGAATTGCAAGTGATTTAAAAAATTTCAAGAAATGTCAAAGAATTTTGAACCATTTCCAAAGATTTTAAGGGAATTCATACATTTTCACCTCACTGAACGGATTTTATAGGATTACCAATTATTTCAAAGGATTTACGGGATTTTAAAAGATTTAAAAAATTTCAAGCTATTTTAACAGATTACGAAGATTTTCGGGAGATTAAAAAGATTTCGAGGAATGTCAAAGAATTTTGTGAGATTTCTAAAGATTTTAAGGCCGAATTTAAGGGATTTCTAGAGAACTTTGGAAACTAAATGAAATAAAATGAAATTTTAAGGAATTTTAAAGTATTTCATGAAATTTCACAAGATCCAAACTATTTTATTGATATTCTAAGTATTTCAAAGATTTCTAGAGATTTTAACGGGGTTTTTTTACTGATTTGTAATGCATTTAAGTTAATCTTAATTTATATTCGAGGGATTTAAAATAATTTCTATTCATTTTAAAGGATTTGTAAGATTTGCGAAAATTTTAATGGATTTTAAGGGATTTCAATGAATTTCTAGAGAACTTTAGGGAATAAAATAAATTGAATTTCCAGAGATTTTAAATTATTTTAAGACATTACAAAGAATTTCAAAAGATTTAAAAAATTTCAGGAATCTCAAAAAAATTTTTAGGATTACTAAGATTGAAGAATTAAAAAATTAAAATTAAAAAAATTAAAGAATTTCACCATATTTTGAGGGATTTTATAGGACATCGAATTAATTCAAATGATTTACAGGATTTTTAAGATATTAAGCTATTTTAACAGATTCCAAAGAATTTCAAAAGATATAAAAAATGTCAAGGAATTTCAATGAATTTTGTAAAATTTCAAAGATTTCAAGGGATTTCGAAGAATTTCACAAGATTTAAGGGATTTTATAGGACTTCGAATCATTCTAAAGGATTCACGGGGTTTTAAAGATATGAAGCTATTTTTTACAGATATCAAAGATTTTCAAGAGTTTTCAAAAATTCTAAGGAATGTCAAAGAATTTTTAAGTATTTTCAAAGATTTTCATGCAAACTTTGAATTTTTCTAGAGAACTTTGGAAAATAAATAAAATAAAATGAAATTTTAAGGGATTTTAAAGAATGTCAAGGAAATTCAAAAGATTTGAAGGATTTTATTGAATTTCTGAGGATTTCAAAGATTTCTATAGATTTCAACGTTTTTTCCCACATAAATTAAATATATAAGTTAATTTTAATTTATACTCAAGAGGCTTTCAATGATTTCTACTTATTTTAATGGGTTTCGACGATTTCTGAAGATTTAAATGGATTTCAAGGGTTTTTAATGAATTTCCATTGAACTTTAGGGAAAAAATAAATTAAATTTCAAGAGATTTCTACGCATTCAAATAATTTTAAAGGATATGAAGGAATTTATAAAATTTTAAAGAATTTCAGAGATTTTAAGTTATTCTAAAAGATGACAATGAATTTCTAAACGTTTCAAAAATTTTAAGGAATGTCGAAGATTTTTGTAGGCTTGCCAAAGATTTCAAGGGATTTCAATGAATTTTACAATATTTAAGGACTTTGATAAGACCTCTAATCATTTAAAAGGATTTGCGGCATTTTAAAAGATTTTAAGGTATTTCAACAGATCCCAAAAAATGTCTAGAGATTTAACAAATTTCAAAGAATGTCAAAGAATTTTGTAGCTTTCCAAAGATTTTAAGGCCAATTTGAACGGATTTCTAGAGAACTTCTAGAAATAATGGAAATAAAATTAAATTTTAAGGAATTTCAACGTTTTTAAGAAATTCCATAAGATTTAGAAGATTTGATCGAATATCCAAAGATATCAAAGATTTCTATAGATTTGAACGGTTTTTAGACAACATTAATGAATAAGTTTAGTTAAATTTATAATAAATCGCTTTGCAATGATTTATACATATTTTAATGGATTTTTACGATTTGCAATGAGTTCAATGGATTTGAAAGGATTTCAACAAAAAGAAAAATAAATAAATACATTTTATTCACAAGTATTTCTACGAATTTCAATGATTTCAAGGGATGTGAAAGAATTTAGAAATTTTTAAAGGATTTTAAATATTTCAAGTTAAAGATTTCAAGGAATATAAAAGAATTTCACAAGATTTAAGGGATTTCTAGAGAAATTCAAAAGGGGTTGAAATACTGTTAACGGATTTGACAGTTTTGGCTGTGTCAAGTTTATTTGTGCAAAATCGCTATTTTTGTGACATTATGAGTGGTTCAAAATAAATCGTTCCCTTGTAGTTTGTATACATTTACATTGATTCCTCAATATTTTTCATTCTTATTACAATTTTGATTATTTTAGAATTGTTTCCTATATAAATAATGATTCCATATAATGAATTTCCTATAATTGGTAAAAAATCATAGGAAAATCAATATCCTTTCGTCGATTTCAGTTTTTTGTGTTATCCCAACGATCAATACATCGGGGCCTACCAACCTATATTTTGACAATCACAGGCCTCTTTAATTTATAAATTTTCTAACGGATTCAAATTTTGGAAAAAATTATATTATCATTTTAAATCTAAACTTTGGATTTCCGCAAGATAAAAAAAAAATCTTTCAATAAAGAACCCTTTTTAGAAAAAGTCAAACTTTTATGCTTTGAAGCAAAACCAGTGATCGATTAGCGGGTTCGGACCACATGGCAAGGATATGAAAAACCGACCACGTCACAGAGGTAGAAAATATTCCCGAATGAAAAGGGATTTCAGCAGATTTATCAACTCTTCGGTCACAGCGTTTGAACACGTCTGGTTGAAAAAAAGTATTGGTAGGAAGTCATTGTTAAAACAGTATATTTACCACACATGTATGAATAACATCACAGAAGAAAATAAAATTTCATTTTGAACAAAGAAAAGGCGTCAAAATGTACTGAAACAAAATGGAATCCCTGCACTGTTAGAAATTTCTATAATAATTTTCAGAGACGTGTCTCTAAAGCTTTATGCAGAAACAGTTTCCAAATTTCCATAAACAGGAATAGAAATTTCAGGAACGGTTACTGCATAAAGATTTAGTCACATGTTTCAGAAAAATCTGTTGAAATTTAGTAATTTTCAGTTACTGTTAACTAAAAATTTCAAGGAATGACAAAATTTTTTTCGGTTCATTAATTTAAATATAAAATATGTAGTCTATATTTGTCGTGACAATATAAATAGTAAGAAAATATGAGTGAAGTTAATATAAACACATTTGATTAATTGAGTATATAATATAACGCAGGTACATTGTATAAGTATTTCGCTTACATCGTCGGTCTTACACCGCTTTTTATTCACTATCTTTATTAAGCATTTTTTCCATCTAATAATTTAATTTTTTCATTAAATCCATTTTCGTTATCATTGTGTCATTGTCTTTTTCAAAATATTTTTTTTTACCCTCAATGACCAAACTTTTTCTAATTTTTTTCTCATTTAATTTTCTGATGTACATTTTGTTATTCACTTGTAGATAATATATTCCATTTGTATAAATATTGAAGTTTAAAATTTAACTGTGTCATTTTAGGTTAAAAATTGATCTTTTTGGTTTAAAATTTGAACTATTTAGTTTAAAAGGTGTAAAACGGAAAAATATAAACTAAAAATTAATATAATAAAATTTGGACTAACATCACATCCATTGTGCAAAGTATTTTGGTGAATATTTATGTCATTTGTTAAAAATTCGTCTCTTTTGTCAGAAAATTAATCTTCTTGCTTGAAAAATCATCTTTTAAAATGGAAATTTAACTATTTAGTTGAAAATTCAACTGTTTTGTTGAAAGCTCATATTTTTGGCATGAAAATTGAACAGCTTTTATGACTTTTTTCTTTATTGTTTGAAAAATCTTTCTTGGTTGATAAATTCTCCTTTTTGATTTGAAAATAGTGTGTTTAGTGTATTTTTTTCGAAATAGTGGCAAAATAGTGTTAACGCTTCAAAAAAAATATCGAATAGTGTCAATAGTGTGTTGATTCCGAGGCCTGAATTTATAATTTATTATTCTCAGGGCTGACACAGCCTAATTTATTTTTAAAAAGTGACTTATTTAAACAAACAAAAAGAAAGAAAGAAAGTGTCCTACAAAAAACGACGGATTAAAAAGTATTCGAAAGTATTTGACTTTGAATGCGATGTCGAGAAGAAGATTTCCAGATAACATCTCGTGAATGCAAAAGATTTGATGCAATTTTAAAGAATTCAAACTAAGTTTAAAATACTTCAATACGAATTAAACAAAAACTGAAGAATTTTCAAAAATCCATTGAGCTGAATAGAATTGATTTAGTGTAGAAGAATTCAAGAAATACAGGAGATATAATAAAAGAATTCGGGATAAATTAGTAATAATTTAGAATACATTTCAAATGAATTGAAATTAATTCCGAAACAGATTTGAAAATCTTTTAAAATCTATGGAAACCTACGAAATCCCTCACTTCTTGTAAATAAATTCTTTGAAATTCATTAGAATATTATAAAATCCAGTGAAATTGTATGAAATTTTATAATTATAATAATTTATGAAATCCTGGAAAATTTATTGAAATACCTTGAGAGCTCTTAAAAGCCGTTCAAATAATTGAAATCTTTAGGAATCTCATAACATTCATTGAAATATTTAAAAATAAACTGCGCACTTTTTTCAATCACGCTAACTTATAGTTCTGTTACCATTTAGGAATTTGAGGCAACTATTTGTAATTTTCAGGTACCGTTTCCGAATGTTAATAAAAATTAAGTAAATTTACTATAAAAGTTACTGAATTTCGTTTTCAACAACCTAATTTCATAAATCGAGTATGGAACATTATTGTGCAATGAAAGAGTTTTGAAATAGCTCAGAGATAAACGAGCTACACACCTAAAAAATGTAATATACTGATGACAAGATATGACAGCTGTATATTCGTATGGTAACGATCCGTTAAAAATTTTTATTTGAGGCCCCTTATACAACATTATAGCACATCAACGGTCTAGATGGGTAGTTGGTCGTTACATCAATATCCTATATTCGTCATTTTATAACACATTTCTAGCTTTAGTATAAGCGAATATTTTACAAGTATGGATTTTTGCATCAAGATTTGATATTTTGGATCATCACTTAGTTTATTTTGGTGATGAAATCAATTTGAATCTTAAATTTGAAAAACAAAATTTAAGGTTTAGGATAATTGCATTGAATTACCTATTATTCAATTTTATTCTGAATTGAAATGTATGTTTAAAACATTCGAAATTTATGATAATGTTTGAAAATATAAAGTGTCTCGTAGTCCCAAAATTAGGGATTAGTCAAATATTTATCATAAGTTTGGCTAGTCCATTCTTTTTTTCAACTTCGCTAATTTTTCGGGACGAATAGACGCAGCCTTAAAAATAATTTAATATATCAGCACCAGTTTTATCCAAAATTTAATAAAAAATGTTTGAGTCCTCTAAATATAAACTAGCATGAAGCATACATGTACATATTGAACAATCAATGCAGAAAAGTACAGCCTGGGAGCTTTTATGCAAAATCAATTCTTGCAACATTTTTATACACCAATGGTGAAGACGATTGCGTAAAAAGGAATTTTTTAATATAATTTTTCAAAATGAGTAACTATAACTCTTGGGGAATTTTTTGGTGTGTTCCTATTTATGTAGATTTTTTAGGATAAAAATACTGAAAAGGTGAAGGTCTTAAAATTTATCGTAAGCCGTGAAAGGTTTTCAAGGTGAGACTATGAAGAGGCAACTAAACATTTGTTGTGTTCTCTTTACTTCGTATCTAAGCAACAAAAATCGTTGTCCTGAAAGCCACACTATTATTTTTTTAAATCAATACAAATTTTCAAAGCTTTCTCTTGTTATTTCTTATCCTTAAACTGTTCTCTCCATACTGGCTTATGTAAATACTTTAAAACTCTCTTTAAATTAAATTTTTTTTAGTTAATATATTATCAAGGGGTTCATTACTCAGGTTTTTGGTGTAGTTGAGATCAACCTACGGGAGATAATGATAACGATAATGATGATCCTACAGTAGATAATCATTAATTTAAAATAATAATGTATGTAAAATAATTTATAAATGTAATTTATAGCTAAATTGAAATTAGAACCGATTATTTCACTCATACTTGTGCTTATATAATAATTATTGATTATCTCACAGAAAAAAACAAAGTGTGAATCTAAAACTAATTTCAGATTACCATTTCCCTGCAACAAAAAATAACCGTGGTAGTGTGAATGGTACCATCACACAAGGTATCGTTTCCCTCAGACTTGAGGTACGAAACGTCACCTGCTGTTAATTGTTTTTACAGTTCTGTGGCAAAAACAATAGACGGTAGTTACGTACCTTATGTCCGGGCAAGATGGAACCCCATCTTGAAATTAGCTGCAACAAAATTTATTCCAGAGTTTTTACTGTCCTACTGTAGGGTCCATATCGACTGTAGGGCGATCTCCCCTGCACTAGATTACAAGATTGCAAAATTGCATGGGGTCTATATTGGAGAAACCGGGAGAGCGGTGAGCCAACGTGTAAAGGAACATGAGAGTAAAGTCAGGCTAAAACATTGCATAGGATATTGCAAAACATTGCATGAGATTGCATGAGATTTTATGGATTATAAGAAATTCATTATAGAAAATGATTATATGGAAAACAACTATAGGATAATAGATTTAATGCTTTCACGATGATTCATTATAATAAATTCAAAATTTAAAGCTTTTCGGGTTTCAATCGTGTGCCGACGTTTCGTCAACATTGCAGTTCATTTCTTCATGGCTGACCTGAAACTGAAGTTTAAAGTTAAGTTGTTCTTATATATATTGTCTACGATGACTCTTTTGACTTCATCAGAAAGATACAACAGATTCACATTCAACCCCAAGATATCCTAGTAAGTTTCGACGTAGTATCTCTCTTTACGAAAGTACTAATCTCTGATACAATCGATATTATTAAATCCTTTGCAAAATTCCCCTCGAATATCACACCTTTAATAGAACAGTGTTTCACTAATACCTACTTCTCTTTCAATAACCAATTCTACGAACAAACCTCAGGAGCAGCAATGCGATCTCCAATCTCACATGTAACAGCCGACATCTTTATGGAAAATCTAGAAACTAAAATCTTTAACAAATCCAAGCTTAAAGCGGAATTTTGGTGCCGTTACGTTGACGACACTTCTGTCATCCGAAGACATGGACTGGATGAACTACACAAGTTCTTCGATTTCATCAATCAATTACACCCTAATATCCACTTCACCATGGAAATTGAACAAAACGGAAAATTGCCTTACTTGGACGTACTATTTTACAAAAGATCTGATAACATATTAGCACATAAAGTTTACAGAAAACTCACCCATTCAAGCAGATACCTACAAGATAACTTGCAAAAGGAATTACAAAATGTTAAACAAACCCTAATACAAAACGATGACACAAACAAATTGATAAAGCTATAAGAAAATACACTAAAAAAACAAGTCAACACAACCTACTAAAGAAAGAGAGAGAAAAACTACCACCATCCAACCCTACATTCAAGGTATCACAGAACACATAGGAAGAATTCTCAGCAAACACAACATCCAAACCATATTTAAACCTTCTGCGAAAATAGGACAACTTCTAAACAACCCTAAAGATAAAAAGGCACCTCTCAGTGATCCGTGAATATATAAAATCCCTTGTTCTTGTGTCAAAGTCTATATTAGAGAAACCGGGAGGGCGGTGAGCCAACGTGTAAAGTAACATGAGAGTAAAGTCGGGCTAAAACATTTCACGTAATCAGAACTAGCTGAGCATCATATCGAAACAGGACATAGCATTTTATTTGACAAAACAACCGTCATCGCAAAAACGTACAATAAATTTCCAAGAAAACATAGAGAAACAATCGAAATCTTAAAACACCATAATAACATCAATAGGGGCAATGGATATAATACCAATCCGATTTGGCTTTCCGTCATCCCGGGTTTTAAAAAAAGACTTGATTGGCCAATCAAGTTCGACTAGTCCCCACCATGGGGCGCTCTGGCCAATCACAGGCATCGTAGAGGATATATATATATAAGAACAACATAACCTGTCAGCCCTGAAGAAGTGAACTGCAAGGTTCACGAAACGCCGGCAAGATTCGTAGTTTTGCACATGATTGAAACCCGAAAAAGCTTTAAAATTTAAATTTATTATAATTACAGGATAATCAGCATTGAAAAATATACTACAAAAATATTAAAGGAATTTTTGTAAAAAGTTTTAGAGAAATTACAAAACAGCGATTTATTCCAGACAATTTATAATCTCATATGGAATTACACAAAATAACAATTCTGCTCAAATAAATTTTACACATCAGAAATCTGTGAATTCCCTTGATATCTTTAAAATATCTTGCAATTTAATTAAAATCTTTGGAATATATTAAAATCTGTTGAAATCGATTGCAAGTTGTAAAATCCCCCAAAATCTTCAAAATAATTACCTTTCCTATCAATCTTAATCTTCTTTCCTTGAATTGCTAAAATCTCTAGGAATCTTTGAAATCTTTAGAGATTTAATAATATCCTTTAAAACTTTTGAAATTCCTTGAAATACTTTAAAATATCTTGAACTCTCTGTAATCGCTAAGAGCTAAGAATCCCTTGAAACTCAATGAAATTTCGTTTTTTTTCAAAGTTTTGTATAAATCCTTTGAGATCTTGAAACATTCTACAAAATTCTCGGAAATCGCTTGAACTTTTGTTTATCTCTTAAAATCCTTTAGAATCCCTGAAAATCCCTTGAAATCTTTGGAGATCGTAAAAATCCATTTGAAAAAGTATAAATAATTTGAAAGCCTTTGAATATAATTTCAATTACACTTATTCATCAAAGTTCTCTTAAAAACGTTTAAATCCCAAGAAATCATCGAAGTCCTTCGAAAACCTTGGAGATACAATAAAATCCTTAATGCTTGTGAAATTTTTTGAAACAATTTAAAATCCCTTGAAATGTTCAGAATCGCTAGAAATTCCTTGAAATTTAATTTAATTTCTTTGACAAAATTCACTAGAAATGCCTTGAAATATTTGGAAATCCTACAAAGATCCTTAAAATCCCTTGATATTTAAAAAAAAAGTAAAAATCCTCTTAATCCTTGAAATGTTTCGAAATTCCCTGGAAACCGATGAAATCTTTCAAAATTAGTTTGAATATTTAGAAATCGCATAAAATCTATTTGAAATACTTGAAATACGCGAAAGACCCTTAAAAATCTGTTAAAATCCTTTGGAACACCTACAACCCCCTGATATGCCTGAAAATCTTCAAAAGTCCCTGAAATTCTTATGAAATTTGATGAAATCGCTTAAATTATTAAAATAATTCAATTCATTCAAATTCAAATTCATCATTTAATTCATTCAAATTCTCTAAAAAACATCCGTTCAAATCCCTATAAATATTGAAATCCTTTTTTCTTGTCAAATTGCTGGAAATTCCTTGAAATCTTTCAAGTCGCTCGGAATCCCTCATAATTCAATTTAATTAAATTCATTTTCCAAGGTTCGATACAAATTTCTTGAAATCGTTTGAAATCCTGAAAAACTCCTTGAATTCTCTTGACATTTTGTAAATCTCTTGAAATCTTTTGGAATCCCTTAAACTTGTGTTGAAAATTCATGTATTTTGTTGGAAATTCAATTGTTTTATAGAAAATTCGTCTTTTTGACTTGAAAATTCAATAATTTAGTTGAAAGTTGAAGTACTTGGTAGAAAATTAACTTTTTATTGAAAAATAATATTTTATGTTGAAAACTCACCTGCTTGGTTAAAAATCAAACAATTTGTTAGAAAATTAAACCATATAATAAAAATTAAATTTTTTATTGAAAATTCATATTATTGGTTAAAAAATCGATTATTTTTTTGAAAATTGATCTATTTGGTAAAAAATGAACTATTTTTTTTGAAAATTCATATTTTCGGGTTTGAAAATTCAACTGTTTTGTAGATCAAACTATGAACTTGGTTTAAAGTTGAAATAATTTGTTAAAAAAATTATTCATTTTTGGCTAGAGATTCAACAATTTAGTTAAAAATTAGATTTTTTGGTTGAAACTTAATTTTTTTGTTGAAAATTCAACAGTTTTCTAGAAATTTCGTGTTTTTGACTTGAAAATTAAACAATTAAGTAGAATATTAAACTATCTAATTGAAAATTAACTTTTTTATTAAAAATTAATGTTTTTGGTTGAAAATTCAACTGTTTTGTAGATAATAAAACTTTTTGGCTTCAAAATTCAACAATTTTTTTAAAATATTTATGTATATTTTGTTGTTGGAAAAGTATAAGTAATTTGAAAGCTCTTGAATATAATTTGAATTGAACTTATTTATTAATATACTCTCTAAAAAAAGTTTAAATTCCTAAAAATCTTGGAAATCCTTGAAGATTTAATAAAATACTTAAATCTTGTGAAATTCCTTGAAATAACTTAAAATCCCTTGAAATCTTCCGAATTGCTAGAAATCCCTTAAAATTTCACTTTATTCAAATTAGTTAACAAAGTTCACTAGAAATTTTTGGAAATTTTACAAAAATCTTCAAAATCCCTTGATGAATTTGGAAGTATTTAAAATCCCCTGGAAATATTATGAAATCTGACGGAATCGCATGAAATCCATTGAAATTTTCTGGAATTTAAGCTAAATTAAACTTTTCATTAAAATTCTCTGGAAAAACCGTTTCAATCTTCATAAATCTTGAAATCTTTTAATCTTGTCAAATTGTTTGAAATTCCTTAAAATCTTTTGAAATATTTCAAATCGCTAGGAATCCCTTGAAATTTAATTTAATTATATTTATTTTCCAAAGTTCAATAGAAATATCTTGAAATTTTTTGAAATCCTAAAAAAACTCTTCGAAATCTCTTAACATTTTTTCAATCTTTTGAAATCCCTTAAAATCGTCGGCAATGTTTGAAAGTCTTAAAAATCTTCTAATCTCTCTCAAAATGTTTCGAAATTCCTTGAAATTTTGTGGAAATATTTTTGAATTACTTGAAAACCAATGAAATCTTTTTGTAATAAATTAGTTAAAATATTTGGAAAGCCCTTAAAATCCTTTTAAAAACGCCTTAAAGGCAGTGGAAGTTTCTCGATTTTTGTTGAAATCCTTTGGAATCCCTTAAAACCTGATATGTTTGAAAATCTTTAAAATGTCGTGAAATTTCGAAATCTGACGAAATCGCTTAAAATGCATCGAAATTGCTTAAAATTTGTCGAAATCCCACGGTAAATAAATAAAAAATTATTTGTTTGTACTTTCTCGATTTTTTGCATCAACTCATTCAATATTTTAACATTCTCAATTTCTATGCTGATTTTCTGAGAATGCTTTTCTATAATGATTTTCCAAAAATCGCGAAAAATGAGAGGGAAATGATAGGCATTGCAAAGGATTGCATGAAATTGAATGAGATTGCATAAGATTTCAGAGAGAGTGTACACCAGATTGCAGGAGTAATTAACCCCTCGTATATTATATATACTTCAGAGTCTTTATTTATTTAGTCGAAATTAAAACCTAGTATTAACAATTGAACAATTTAAATATTGAATCATCAAGAATTAAGGTGTTTTGCACACGTACCACCTGTGATTTAATTTTCCTAATGCGTAGAAAAAAGTTGCAAACATTTGACTGAAATTTTTTATATTTGCTACTTTGCAAATAATTTTAAATTATTTACGATGAAATCTATATGCTGAAAATGTATAATCTCCTGGGATCGACACGTTGTTATAACTTGGACCCAAAGGACATTTTCATGAAGATTGATATCACTTTATAGGTTTATGTCAGCGTGGAACGTGTTTATTACGATGAGATACTATATATGAACCTGTGGAGTACCTTGGTCGTTATCCAAATGATACTCATAAATAAATTCTTCAGGGAATATACTTTTTTCTTAATTTCATCAAGAAAAATAAGAAATAAGAAGTTTCTGCATCATTTCGTAACAAAAACGGGTATTTTTTTTGGAACGATTGAAAAATCCCGAAAAATAAAATATCCGGCACCGTGAAATTCCCGAATTCGAAAATTCTCGGATGAAACAATTTCCGAACAGTTTATAATGTTACCGAATTGTAAAATTTACCGGATAATAAAATTACCGAGAGTTTATGATATCACCAAATTTGGAAATTCCCAAATAATAAAATTTCCGAATAATAAGATTCCTGAATTGGAAAATTCCCAAATAATAAAATTTTCGAACAGTTTGTATTACCGAATTCGAAATTTCTCGAAAAACCGAAATTCTCGACACTTTATAATATCAACGAAATTGAAAAATCCCGCCAGAGAATTTCCGAATCATAAAATGTTCGAACTATAAAATTCGCAATATATAAAATTCCCAAATAATAAAATTTCCCAATAATAAAATTCCTGAATTGGTAAACTCCCGAATAATAAAATTTCCGAACAGTTTATATTACAGAATTTGAAAATTCTCGAAAAACCAAACTTCTGGACAGTTTATAATATTAACGAATTTGAAAATTCCCGAATAATAAAATTTCCGACAGACAATTTCCGAATTATAAAAAGTTCGAACTATGAAATTCCCGAATAATGAAATTTCCCATTAATAAAATTCCTGAATTGGAAAATTTCCAAATAATAAAATTTTCGAACAGTTTATATTACCGAATTCGAAAATTCTCAAAAACCGAAATTCCCAACAGTTTATAATATCACCGAATTTGAAAATTCCCGACAGAGAATTTTTGAATTATAAAATGTTCGAACTATAAAATTCGCGAATTATAAAATTCCCGAATGATAAAATTGCCGAATAATAAAATTCCTGAATTGGAAAATTCCCGAATAATAAAATTTCCGAACAGTTTATATTACCGAATTTGAACATTCTCAAAAACCGAAATTCCCAACAGTTTATAATATCACCGAATCTGAAAATTCTCGAAAAACCAAACTTCTGGACAGTTTATAATATCAACGAATTTGAAAATTCCCGAATAATGAAATTTCCGACAGACAATTTCCGAATTATAAAATGTTCGAACTATGAAATTCCCGAATAATGAAATTTCCCATTAATAAAATTCCTGAATTGGAAAATTCCCAAATAATACAATTTTCGAACAGTTTATATTACCGAATTCGAAACTTCTCAAAAACCGAAATTCCCAACAGTTTATAATATCACCGAATTTGAAAATTCCCGACAGAGAATTGCCGAATTATAAAATGTTCGAACTATACAATTCGTGAATTATAATATTCCCGAATAATAAAATTTCCGAATAATAAAATTCCCGAATAATAAAATTCCCGAATAATAAAATTTCCAAACAGTTTATATTGCCGAATTCGAAAATTCTCGAAAAACCAAACTTCCCGACAGTTTATAATATCAACGAATTTGAAAATTCCCGAATAATAAAATTCCCGACCGCAAATTCCCGAATAATAAAATTCCGGACAGAAAATTTCCGAATTATAAAATGTTCGAACTATGAAATTCTCGAATTATAAAATTCCCGATTAATAAAATTTCGGAATAATAAAATTCCTGAATTGAATTCCCAAATAATAAAATTTCCGAACAGTTTATATTACCGAATTCGAAAATTCTCGAAAAACCAAAATTCTCGACAGTTTATAATATCACCGAATTTGAAAATTCCCGACAGAAAATTCCCGAATAATAAAAGTCCGGACAGAAAATTTCCGAATTATAAAATGTTCGAAATATGAAATTCCCG
>CAKNYM010046317.1:106249-121305 GCA_932195095.1 Andricus curvator
TTCCATCGTCGCAGGATGTAAATTCACACCAACTTTTTTTACAGTGTGGATATTTGTTTATAAAAATTTCTTCCAAAATAACAAATCATTCATTAACTTTTAATAATTCATCTAAAAAACTCTTTTCGTCCATAAATTGTTCAAGTATAGTGCAAATCAAGTGACGAATCGCCGCCAATCCCCACGAAACCATTTTCATTCACTTATTTGTTTATAACAAATTCAGTGAATTCTTTGACATTTGCATTGCTATTGGACATCTTTTTTGGATAGTTTCTTTCAGTTTTCTAGGTATTTCTGATTGAATCAAAGCATTTTTAAAAACCGGTATACTTCAAAAGTCAAAAATTTTTTTTTTCGTTTTTGTTATTAAAAAAAAAAAAAAAATACAAAAATTTTAAAATTGGCCATGACAGTTCGATACGAAATTTTATTAGCTTTCAATAAAAAAAAAATTAAAAATCGGATAATAATTGTCTTCTGAAAATCAATTTGTCCATGGACAATTAAACAATTTCCCTCCACTCATCCTTATACTGTCATACAAAGAATTTATTTGATTATGGTTTCCCTATATTCGCAGAAAATAACCCAATTCACCGCGCACTGAGAGCACTTTTGGCTGTGAAGCCTGATATTATCAAAATTGTGCAATTATTCCAAATTCATTTCCAAAGCTTATAGTTTACAAACGGTCCTTAACTTAAGTACTTCCTGGTTTCGAAGTTCTTACTAATTCCGTATTAATGAGGAAACGTTTCGAATTCCAGTTCTTGTAACGCAGACATTCTGGGTTCCCCCAGAATAAATTCAGATAAGATTCATACTCTTTCTGGATAAACTCGAATAAAGTGTTGAAAAAATAAGCAATTAGCACAGGCGAAACAGTTATACATAATAGTTCCCACTTTGTTCAACTTTTCCGCCTGGGAGGGTAAAATGGGGATTTTGTCGAAAAAAGTTTTAATTTGCGGAAAGCTTATAAATGTTTCTAAAAATATAGATATATTATCATATTTACCAATAGAGTTAAGGATAAGCAGCAATGATAGGACCATAGAAAAAAGAATGCTCATTTTTTCTAACTGAGGAATAACTGACTAATGTATTACTGAAGAATTTGGTTAAGTGCGTAATAAATAATTATTCTGCTTACTATCATATCATTATCTAAATACGTTATATACATACATACACTATAGACATTATGTCATGGATTTTATATAGCTCGGAGCTTGACCTTGTGATGAAAGGCTATGCCAACTTAATTAATTTCTGTGCCATCTAGCAGCCCCAATCGCAAATGCGCAAGGCAAGTAGGAATCCGCGTTGCCGATATAATATAAAATACAGTAGGTTTTAATAGGTTCTGGCTCGCTAGGGAAAAGAGGATGTGTGTACTATGTAGGAAGGGGGAGGCAAGAGTGGAGCAATGGTTGGAGGAGTGCGTAGAGGTGGAAAGGAGTGGGATAAGCATGGAGGTATTGATGTATGAAAGGGGGGACAAAAGGGCAGTAGCATGGGTGAAGGGAGTCTTGGGTAAGATGGAGAAGAAGAGAAGGAAGGAGGAAGAGGAATGGAGAAGGAAAAATTGTAAATAGAGGAGGAAGTAAATATAAGTAAATGTAAATATTGTGAATAGTAGATACGTATTAGGTATAAGCCGCGGAGGCAGAGTTTGGTAATGCGAGGCAAAGCGAGAAAGTAGGGACATGCGTGCGAGGCGAGGCGAAGCGAGGAAGGCAAGGCGATAAGAGCGAGCGGCGTTAGAGATAAGGTGTGGAAGGATGTTAGTTTTAGGAAAATTCTGTAAAAAAAATGGAAGTGTAAGCAAGTCAATTTTTTAAGGCTAGCAGGCTGAAAAATGAACGTTTATCTATCTATCTATAAAATACAGTAAATTCCAAACTTTAATTAAAGAAAAAAATCGCAACCACCATGAATCCTTAAAAAAAATGCCATTAAGACGAGGAAGCCAGAAGCCCAACCCTGGTGTTCATATTTAAAAATTTATGGCTCAAGCAACATTCCGATTAATCGGCATCTCAAGGCCGATATGGGGTACAATTTGCCAAGTGTCCCCGCCTAAAATTTTGTTGTCGCCTATCTTATTGAAACTCCGGCAGATTGTAGTGCTGGTGGGCCAATACTTAAGAAAAAGATAAAGAATGCCACATTTGGAGAAAAACTCAAAAATGTCCTTTAAAATGAAAAATGAAGGTAAAATAATTGTCTTATTGTATACTGATTATTTTGATTGCAAACCTCATTACAAGTCCTTTTCAAAACCCTCATATAAAAGTAAAATTGGGTAACTGTATCGGGAGTTATGTACAATCAAAAGTTAGCGGGCGGGTATTAAATAAATATTGTTAATACCTTCAGTTTGACGTGACTTTTTTGGAACAGCTTTTTCTTTCACATTGCCAAATAAATCTGTAAAACGAAATATAGTTTATATTTCAAAGTTCATAATTTCAATTTTTCATACGAATTTAATATAATGCAAAATATAAGTTGAAACAATAAAAAATTTAGATTATAATACATCACCTTTGACAAATGAGAAGCTATAATTTTAAACACAATTCTTAAGATCTTATAAAAGCGCCTCAATATATTTATAATTGAAATTATCCAGTAGAAATTAAATTTCCTAAATAATTCATTGCAATTGTAGTTTGCGAAGTTTTAAGAAATACAAAATTTTTTACTCGCTTTTTTTCAGCTTCAGTATAACGTGTTATACTTTGCGGAGTTGATGTTTCATACCTTGCAAGTTTAATTGGAGAACTCCGATCCTTATATTGAGGTAATTCCTCCGAGCCATGAGAGTCCCCTCAAGCAAAACATGAATATCTGATTTTAATATACAATGAAAATTGTGATTCGTATTTTTACATGAGATTTAATCTGAACTTAACCAAGTCTTTTGCATGATTTTACTGTTGTTCGTTTTGGTATCCCCCTTTGAAGGGATGCCGAGGTTCGAGGACATTTTTGTATAACACGGCCTATTGTATTAAAAACAATTCTTGAGATTCTAAAATAGCGTCTCAATATAGAATTTTAGTTTGCGAATCAATAATTCACTTTTCTCGTGTCCAGATCTTGTGCGTTGCAAAGTTGAGGTTTTATTTCGTGAAAATTTAATTAGAAGACTGTGGTCCTTAGATTGAGATTATTCCCCTGATTGAAGGGATTCTTCTGAAGCCGAAAAAAATCAGATTTCAATATGCAATAAAAAATGTCTGTCGTATTGTTCAACATTGTTTGCAAGTCTTCGATTGATTCTGTCATAACAACCTTATCATATGCGAAGGCTAACCCACGTACTCTTACTGTTTCGAGATCCACACCTTCTTCATCGAAGAGGGCTATTTTTAGACACTTGTCCATGAAAATAATAAATACCCATGAGGACATAACGCATTCTTGTCTAACACCTTGCATAATATCGAACCTGTCACTCAGTTTTCCATTAACCCTAACACTCGCTTTGCTACCAGTATTTATTGTTTCTATTGCTTGTAGGAGCGATCCATTGACTCCGTATTCACCTTGTCAAATGCTTTTTCTAGGTCAGCAAATGCACAAAAAACTTTCTTTTCTACTCTCAAACTTTCTTCTGTGATCTGTCTAAAACTAAATATTTGATCCGCACATGATCTTCCTGGCATAAATCCACTTTGGACTTCCAATATGTATTTCCTTCTATTATTTTCATTAAACTACGGTCGACTCGAGTTGAGTGCACGCCCGGCAATAAAAAATCGCTCGTATATTTTGAACAAAGAGAACGATTTTGCTCAAATCTTTTCAACATTTTCCTCAAAAATCAAGGAACAACTTTGCCACAATAAGTTTTCCTTCCGCGATACTTCCTGCAGAATTTTTTCCGTCAAAGTCTGAGGAAACGATTCCTGACGGTAATGGTTTGCAATAATTTTTATGGTGCAAATATCGGGAGAAAAGAGTTTTTCAAAACACGAGGGGTCATTGGCAGAGGTTTTTTTATTTTTTAAAAATAGATCATTTTAGTCGAGCAGAAGCCGAGTTTTCGCGAGTTTATTTTAAAAAGACACTAATTTCCATACAATGAAAATTTCCTGTTTTTAATTTTCAGTAAAAAAAAACTATCAATTTTAGAAAAACAAGTTCTGAATAAAAGTCTTGAATTTCCCGACTTGGTCATTTTGGAAAATTTTTCCACGTTTCGGCAACTTATGGGGTACTGTGAGAGTGAGCCCGAGCGCTAAGGACGTTCTGGAATCCGGACGCTCAATTCATCTTTTTGATTGAAAATCTAACTATTTTGTTGAAAATTTATTTTGTTATGGTCGAAAATTACCTTTTTCCACTGAAAACCTAATCCATTTTTAGATGAAAATCATGTATTTAGTTGAAAATTAATTTTTGTTGTAGAGAATTTATATTTTTGAGTTGAAAATTTAACTTTATTGTTCAGAATTTGTCTTTCTGTTATAAGAGTTCATTCTTTTTGGTTAAAATTTTCAATATTTCGATAAAAATTAACTTTATTGTTGAAAATTCCTATTTCTGGGTTAAAAATTCAAATACTTTGTATACAATTCAATATTTTTTTCTTTCTTAACTGCAAAGTCTTTCTTGATTTGAAATTTAACTCACTTGTGAAAAATTCATCTTTTTTCAATTCTTGTCCTTTACTGGATATTTCATATTTTTAACAGTTGAAAATTCAACTGTTTTGTTGTTGTTCTAACTGAAAAGTATTTTATAGCTGGAAATTCATTTGGTTGTTTGAAATTTTAACTAGTTTATTGCCGATTCATTTTTTTGTGGTTTATAAATTAATTTTTCTAACACGAAATTCAACTATTCCATTTTTGGTTGAAAATTTACCTTACTCTAAATTTTAACTTATAAAAAATTTATGTATTTTGTCGAAATTTTTTTTTTGTCGGTACAAAATTAATCTTCTGAGTTGAGGATTTACCTTCTTTGCTGGACGTTTTTGTATTTTTTGACTGGAACATCTTTCTTGTATGATAAGTAAGCTCTTTTATTGGAAATTCATTTACAACAAAAGAGAAAAGTCCTGGCTTATAATACGGCGAAGGTATCCTGAAGGGGAAATGACACAGTCTTCAAAGGCCAAAATGAAACCCTTCGTACCCGACTTTAATCCGGGTGATGCCGCGAATTTGCCCTACCGAACGCTCCGAGAATAAAATTTTGAAATACTATCCAATCTTGAAGGCTTCTCTTTATGATTTCTACTGGGAATGCTTTCAAAATCAATTTCGAATCATTTGATTTTTCAAGCTAATTGTAACTTTTTTCATTTTTCGTACAATAATAATAGTTTCCCCTACTATTGACCTAATATACTGATTGCAATTAATAGTATACTTATGTAAGAAATTTTTCGTCTGCAGGTGTAATACTAGAAAAGTTATATTGATCGTACATTTGATGGCGTATACTGAAAAAGTTTAATACATCTAATTAACTAATTTCATGAAATTTTTCCTATAGCAGTGATATTTTTTCCTATCTACATTAGAGTTTTTTTCGGAAAGGAATGGCTAAGGCATAGACTAAAGTCTTAGGAAACATAATACTGACTCATAATTTTATTATAATAATGACTTTTCATTCTTTTTTTCTGATATTGCAAGTTACTTGCAACATTTTAAGATGAATTCGGATTACAAAGAGTTTTATATTTTCGTTTTACATTTTTTATAATTGAACTAATTCTGTATAGGGTTATGGTTTACACAGGTTACTGCGAAAAAAAGGTCGATTTTGCGTAAAGGGCCTACTGGAGATTCCGCGATTTCTTCTTCGGTCAATGGAGTAACCGTGCCGCTTCCTATGTTTATTTTCGCCCGCATTTTATGATAAAGTTGACGATTATATGTATATATTCCAACAAAAAAGCCACCACTCGCCAATATTGCAGAGACGTCACCATCGAATGTTGATAATACAATTTGTTCTTGAGTTGGCATGGGCCCATAAACTTGCCGTCTCACAAGTATTTCAACTGGCGTCTCCGCGGTAAAAGTGTATCTTCGAAGCACGAATACCCGGTTCTGATTTGCTTTGGGAGTAAGCCGAATAAATTGAAGTTGGTCAATTCTATATCCAAATATGTCAAAAAAAGAAAGCCTGCTTGGCGGGGTTATATAGCGGGCAGCAGGAGACCTTGACCTGGCACGAAGAGGTGGTTCGGAAGCAGGAAGACGCCTGACAGGAGAATGTTGTCTGTTGGAAGAAGATGATGAGCCGTCACGAGAAACACCAGGAATGGGGGCGCCATTAGGCAAACAATCGAACTGTAAAGTTAACTCTGCAAGAAGAAACAAAGTATTAATTTTTTTAAGTATCTTAGTATATTATGAGCCCATAGTCGCAAAATTTGAAAAGTTTTATTTCGTGTATTTTTTTACAGAATGCAATGCGCTGTTATGCACACAAGCACTGGAATTCTGGGAGAACAGAAAGAATTTTGCGTAGCCGTGCCTACACTGTTAAAAATTTCTGCTGAAAACTTCCAAGAAATATATTGGAAGTTTTTTTCCGAAACGTAAGGTAACGCTACAATACAGAATGTTGTAGTTTCCAAATGCTGGTATTGTTACGGTACCTCACATGTATTGGAATTTTACAATACATGTCCAGTAGCCAGTAACACTTCTGTATCATATTGGCGGCGGGTATCTCGATACCTGTTGAACCGAAAAATAAAAAATAAATGTAAATCATTTCTCAGGACATTCACGGAATTCACATAATTAATTGAATTCTCGAGGTTCATGGAATTCAAGGAATTTACGTAATTTACGGAATTCGTGGAATGCAAGAAATTCATTGAATTCACGGATTTATTGGAATTCATGAAATTCGTGAAATTCAAAGAATTCATGGAATTTAAGGAATTCATGGAATGCAAGGAATTCAAGGATTTCGTGGAATTCAAGGAATTCGTGAAATTCAAGGAATTCGTGGAATCCAAGGAATTCGTGGAATTCTTGGAATTCGTGGAATTCAAGAAATTCTTGGAATTCAAGGAATTCGTGGAATTCAAGGGATTCGTGGAATTCAAGGAATTCATGGAATTAAAGGAGTTCACGAAATTCATGAAATTCATAGAATTCAAGGAATTTAAAGATTTCACGGAATTCGCGGAATTTATAAAATTCAAGGAATTCACGGAATTCGAGTATTTTACGGAATTTATGGAATTCGCGGAATTCACGGAATTCACGAAATTCCGTGAATTACTTGGATGCCACGAATTTATTGAACATCTTGAATTCCATGAATTTCGCGAATTCCGCGAATTCAATTAATTCCGCGAATTTCGTGAGTACAGTCTATTCCGCCCATTCACTGAATTCGATAAATTGCATGAATTCCATGAATTCCGTCAATTCCATGAATTCCTTGGATTTCATGAATTCCGTGAGTTTACGTGAATTCCGCGAATGCCATGTATACCATTATACCATTAAGCCATTTCCCTTTCAGGGTAGGCGTGGCACTACCCGATTCGGGTAGTGTTTCTAGGTGGATAGTTTTCTTGTAGTTATAAATAACTACAAGTTTGGGCTCACCACACCCATAATATGCCAACAGCACACAGTATTCTCGAATGGTCACCCATCCAAGTACTAACTGCGCCCAACGTTGCTTAAGTTCAGTGAATTTCGTGAATTCCGTGAATTACATGAATTCCGTAAATTCCATGATCTCCGTGAATTCCATGAATTCCGTGAATTCCATGAAATCCGTGCATTCAATGAATTCCATGTATGTATGTATACCATTAAGCCATTTCCCTTTCAGGGTAGGCGTGACAGTACCCGATTCGGGTAGTGTTTCTAGGTGTATAGTTTCTTGTAGTAAATAACTACAAAAGCCTTGAATTCCATGAATTCCGTGAATTCCATGAATTTCGTGAATCTCATGAATTCCGTGAATTCCATAAATTCCGTGAATTCCATGAATTCCGTGAATTCCATCAATTCTGTGAATTCCATGAATTTCATGAATTCTGTGAATTCCGTGAATTTCATGAATTCCATGAATTCCGCGAATTCTGTGAATTTCATTAATTCCGTGAATTCCGTGAATTTCATGAATTCCATGAATTTCATGAATGCCATGAATTCCGTGAATGCCGCGAATTCCATGAATTCCATTAATTTCATGAATTCCGCCAATTCCATGAATTCCGTGAATTCCGCGAATTCCATGAATTCCATGAATTTCATGAATTCCATGAATTACGTGAATTCCGCTAATTCCGCGAATGCCATGAATTCCCTGAATTCCATCAATTATGTGAATTCGATCAATTCCGTGAATTCCATGAATTCCATGAGTTCAATGAATTCCATGAATTTCACGAATTCCGTCAATTCCGTAAATTCCGTGAATTCCCTGAATTCCGTAAATTCCATGAATTGCGTGAATTCCATGAATTTCGTGAATTCCATTTTCGCGAATTCCTTAAATTTGATAAATTCTGCGAATTCATTGAATTCCATTAATTCCTTGAATTCCTTGTGCACAATTTTCGACTTATAAACGCTACAATACATGTATTGGAATGCTAGACGGTGACTTCATGATTTACAGCACTTACAATACATGTATTGCAATTTCGTCATTCCAATACCGTGTTTGCAATTTCACCTTGCGCTTTTATTGTAGAAGTGTTGGAGAATTCCAAACATTTTTAACAGTGTAGGTACTATAATATAGAAAACACGATCGCAGAATAAGGATTAGGTTTAAGATCTCAAGTTTTCAATACGCATATAAATCATATGATTAATGTAATTAAAAATCTTGAATATTGTGCGAGTACGAAATTTGGTATATGGATGCGGAATCATTTTCGATTTGTAAAAGTCTATCGTTCTTCTGCAGATCCGTAAGCATGATTCGGACATAGACGGAAAAATTTCCGCTTCTGCGTTAACTCAATGTACTTTCTTCTTCTCATATTCGGACAAATACCGAATCAACGTTTTCAAATTCCATTTCTTTCGGACAATCGCAACTAGAGCTTCTAAAATAAAAGCAATTCGCACGGAATGGGGATTGTGAGACAAATAATTATTTGCGAAAAGCTTAAAAACGTTTTGAAAATTATAGATATATTATGGTGTTATATTTACCAATAGAATTAAGAATAACCATCAAGGTGAAGACCAGAATATGAACGATCCACATTTTTCGCGATTAGGGTAAAAACTGCACAATACGTTGATGAAGAATTCGGTTAACAGTGTACCTCAAGAATATTCTGGTGATTTATAAGAGTATATAATTCAAAAAATTAGTTAAACAACCACCTGATCATATCACATCATATATACCGGGTGTTTTTTTTATCTTGAGACATTGAAATATCTCAAAAAATACGAATCCAACGAAAAGATTGTCCGTAATAAAACCTTTTTACTTCCAAGGGGGAAAGGCGACTCCGCAAAAAGTAACCTCACCCCGTGGGTTCGGAAGGGAGGGGGGGGGGGGATTACTTTAAAATTTCAAATGGCAGCCCAGATTTTTTTTAGATTCAGATTCTCTATTAAAAAATATGTAAGTTTTATTCGAAAAAAAAAAATGTGAGCCGTCGTGGTACGCCAGGAAGAAGTGATAACTTCATATAAAATATCGTATTTGTATGTATATGATGTGAATTGAAGTGGTTTTTCTTTGTACTCTTTCGACAGAAAAAATAGTTGAAATATCACTCGAATTAATTAGACGATTTGGGAGTAGGTTCGAAATGAATAAGTAATTGTATTGAAATTGTTATTTGTGATACAAGTGCGCAAAATAGGTGATTGTGTGCGAGTGTGAATTTTGCAGCATAAGCCTGAGGCACGAAGCATGAGGCGGTGGTTAGCGCACGATGATTTATCATTGTAATATATATGTAATTATATACAAAATAGTATATTTATGATGTGAATTGAAATGGTTTTTCTTTGTACTCTTTCGACATAAAAAATAGTTGAAATATCACTCGAATTAATTAGACGATTTGGGAGTAGGTTCGAAATGAATAAGTAATTGTATTGAAATAGTTATTTGTGATACAAGTGCGCAAAATAGGTGATTGTGTGCCAGTGTGATTTTTGCAGCATAAGCCGGAGACTCGAAGCATGAGTCGGTGGTTAGCGCACGAGCAAAGCGAGTGCGAAAACGTAGACGAGTGCTTCGAGCCGCAGGCGAATGATGCAATCACACGAGTTACCAAATCACCTATGCGCACATGTATCGCACGCTATTTTTTGCGTATTTCTTGAGATATTTCGATGTCTCGAGATAAAAGTATATATGGTATCTAAATCGTTATCTCATGAAATATAGTCATTAAACTTGTACTTCTAAGAGAATCAGATTCATATTTCATAAGGCAGTCTCAAATTGTCTAGTAACTATTTTTTTTTAATTTAGCAAGATACGATAAGAAAAAATATTCGATCAATAATAAAAGTTTTGCATAAATAATTTGTGTAAGTTTCAAAATGTTCACATCAAAAATGAATGTAAATAATTGGTTTAAGTAACAAAATGATTATTATTTCAAGTGTTTATAAGGAAATACCAAGATTTAATTATTTTCTAGAGTAATTTTTTTAAAGATGTAAATCAAATAGGGTGTTTAGCTTTGTGATATATATTCGAAAATCTTCGTGAAAAATTAATATTTATAACTTTCATAACAAACACTGGCAAACAAGCCTGAAGATCATCATTTTTTATCACAAATACTAATAATAGTAATATAACATTATTTAAAATTTAATAATTTCACAGAGATAATAATTTGTACTTTTTTCATGAATTTTAATTATTGAAAACAGTATGTATTAACAATAAACATTATCGTACAGTCGTGAAAAAAATTATTTTTTTTTTGTGATATTTTTGAAATAAATCAAATAAAAAATCGACAATGGTAATGAAAAACTCTATCGAATCTGTAGTAGAAAAATTATGACATTCTCATCTCAATGAGAAGGTATCGTCAAATGTCGACATTTCGAGGCCCCCTGAGCCAGAAAAAAAGTTTTTACGTCGGTGTCTGTCTGTCTGTCGTTGTCGTCGTCTGTATATTGAATAACTTTTGAAAGACTAATCGGATTGAATTGTGATTTGGCACACAGTTTTAGAGGACAAGAAGAAAGATCGAGTTCGCTAGCCAGCTATTTTGGATGAAAATTTGAAAAGTTAGAGCATTTTCAAAATTTTGGACACCATTTTTTTCAAGATTTAAAAATACTATGAACGGTTTTTCGTAGTATTTTCAAACTCGAACAATTGATTCTCATGACTTTTTTCGATCAAAGGTAAATTATCAGAGTTGTAGCATTTTCAAAATACAAAAAAAAAAAACGAAAATTACCATTTTGAGCCAAACAACGCACGATATGAAAAAAAATCATGAGAAGAAAAACGTTGATTTTTGAAAGCCCTAAAAGATTATCGCAACAAATTTTGGAATTTTCTCGAAAAATCGAAAATTAAAATTTTGATCGCACAAAAAATAATAAAAAATTCCATTTTGGGGTCAAAAAATGCAAGATACGAAAAAAGATAACTGGACAAAAGTTGTACATCAAAACAAATATTTACAAATTCGTTATGTATCACTTTTTGATTTGACGCGTAGTTTTTGTTTAAATCGTGAAAAATGGCATAAAAAATAAACAAATCAAATTTTTGGACATAAAGACACAAGGTACAAGAAAATATTTAATAACAAAAATTTTTTTAATTAAATGTGAAAATTTGCTTTCAACCTCCTTTTCTCACGAGACACGTGATGCGCGTGAGCGCGTAGTGCGAGGTAAATACATTATCGAGCGCGAAGCGCGAGATAAATATTTTATCGAGTGCGAATGTACGATTTCCAAAGATATCAATAGATTTTGACAGATTTTAACCAGTTTTGAGAGATTTCAGGGAATAGAAAAAATTTTATTTCAAGGGATTTCTACGGATTTCAACGATTTCAAGGGATCTGAATGAATTTTAAAACTTTCGAAGTACTCTAAAGTTTTTAACTTACTTGAAAAGATTTCAAAGAATTTCAAGAGATTTCTAAAATTTTAAGGAATGTTAAAGAATTTTTTAGCATTTCCGAAGATTTCAAAGGATTTCAATAAATTTCACAACACTTAAGGAATTTCATATGACGTCCAATTAGGGAATAGAATGACTTTTATTTCATGGGACTATTGCTAATTTCAACGATTTCAAGGGAAATGAAAGAATTAAAATTTTTTTCATAATTTTAAAGATTTCAAGTTAATTCAAAAGATTACAAAAAATTTCAAGCGATTTAAAAAATGTCAAGGGATGTCAAAGAGTTGTGTAGGATATCCAAATTTTAAGAGATTGCAAATTATTTTACAAGATTTAAAGGATCTCTAGAGAACTTTAAAAAATAAATTTTATATATTTTAATCTCAAGGGATTTTGAAATAATTATTTCTACAGATTTATAACTGTTTCAAAGATTTCAAAGGAATTCATAAGGATTTAAAAAAAATGTCAAGGTTTCTTACGGATTTAAACACATTCAAAAGATTTTAATAGATTTAACAATATTTCCAAAGGTCGAAATTGGGGCCGATTTGGCCCTAATTGAGCGTCCTACTTCAGCACAATGTAATTAATTAATAGAATATATTGCTTGCATATTAGGATAAATGCACTCCGGCCATAAAAATGCAATTTTATTTGCTAATCCGAATTTTTAATTATTAAAACTTACGTAATAAAACCACATATATACAAACACTTAGGGCTTTGATTGACTTTGCTTAGGGTTGGTGGCGCTGCTGATTACAAATTTATTTCTAATGTTAAGTTAAACGTATTTGTATTTATACAATATGAATAAAACATATCGTTCAGAAGAGTACTTGTATTCCCGAGTTAGAAAGCCATCTATTGGCAATTTTTAAATTTGGGTATATTTTACAGATTATAAAAAATGGAAATTTACGATGTTTTCATTAATCTGAGAAAAACGACGTTTTAGAAGTTATTTCGGCCCCGCAAAACCTGTAGATATTGAGCTTTCTTTGCCAAGATTTTGCACAGTTCATAAGCAATCTAAAATAAAAGTTTTCCTTGCCAGGCCGTTTTTGATTTCTAAAATTTTATTTTTTCGATGCACCCAACTTAATGAAAAATAACGGTTCATAGATATTTTACATGTACTGAGAAAAATATACATGCTAATAAATATTATTCATTGACTCAAAAAAACTTTTGCGGACTCAACAAAGAATTTTATTGATTTAATAGAATATTGCGTTGGTTTAACAAAATATTTTGCTACGCAAACCAAAATTTCGTGAAACCTGGAAAGAAATTTGTTGCAAAAATACCAATGAAATTATGTTCTTTTACGAAAAAATAATTTTTTTCAGTGTATTATATCTATTTCCTCTATTTAGTTTTTGACACATTTTAAAATCACCCGCGCTTTTTCATGATCTCATTTTGACCAATAAGAACGTGGCGTGAAACAATGTAGGCGCCGTCAGTCGTTCGTGTTGTTCATTGCTGCTTTCGTTCTTTTGGAGGACGCGTAACGAAGTAACCGCGTAAATCGCGAAAATGGAAAGTAAAGGTGCAAGTGAGTAATAGTGGGTTTTTATAAAGACCGTCAAACTCATTCTTTTGTAATATGTATTTTAAGGTCTGCTTTTCGAACACGTATTTTCACGTCAGAATGCCAGAAGAAAAATGTGTCGACAATTTCATTCTTACACCATCCTTAATATAAAATCTCTAAACGATATTGTCGTTTTCGATTCTGACGATTTTCGAGAGTAACACGGTGGTAACGTTTGCTTGCTGTAGGCCGCTCATATGCAACAGTAGTGCGTGTCTGTGTGTGGTGCTGCATTTGAAATCAGTGATGCTAAGTGAGTCGCCTTTATATGCGCATGTTTGAATTGTGATATAGTTGATTGGCTGTAGTACGCGCCCGTATTTGAATTCCCAATGATAACGCGAACTAGAACCAATAAGCGTCATTCTATCGAAGCATGCGCATGTCAAGGTGGTCTTTTCGGGATCAATTAGTTCGAGTTCGATAATAATACGTCACGTGTTTTTTCGTATTTGGTAATGCGCGGCTCAGTGTTGCCAACCGTTGCACGGTAAAGTCTGTAAAAGAAGTAATGAACCATAACCTCAATTGTGATGGTAGTCTGTTTTTAAACTGTTTACGCAAACAAGAAATTTTCAAATTAATCATTTTTACGCTCTGTAACTGTGATTTCTATCATGATTTAATTATATTTATCATATTAAATATTATTTGTGAAACTCGTGTACGTTTCAGTTCTACTTTCCCTATAGGATTGAAATCTCCATTTCCTTATAGTGACACATTCGAATAATTATTTTTTTTTCGGTTTGAATAGAAGTATGTCAGAGATCTGTGTATGTTTACAGATCAAAATTTTTATAATTTAAGATGTTCAAATTAAGAATTTTTAAGCGCTCAATGAGCACTGCTATTAAAAAAAACACCGATACTTTAAGAAATTGATTTTGATAATTTGAAGGGATTTCAAAGAAGTTCAACGACTATAAGGTATTTTTTTATCCAAAAGGAATTTTCAAGATCTTCAAACAATTGCATGGAATTTCAAAAGATTTCAAAGAATTTGGAATATTTTGACTTATTATAAAATATTTTAAAGAATTTTTAATTGATTTCACTAACTTAATAGGATTTCAGAGGATTAAAAAAATTTCAATTGATTCTAAAAGATTTAAAATTGATATATTGTGGGAAAATATTTCAAAGAATTTCAGTAGATTCCGAAGAATTTTTTATTTATTTTGATAATTTGAAGGAATTTAAAAAAAAGACTGGGAATATTTTAGGGCATTTGAAAAGAATCCAAAACATTTGAAAGAAATGTCAATAATTTCAATGAATGCCAACAGATTTTAAAGGGTTTGAAATATTTTAGGATATTTTAACAGATTTCAAGGAATTTTCAACCGAT
>CAKNYM010046318.1:0-25719 GCA_932195095.1 Andricus curvator
ACATACTGCATTGCTAATTTCTTCTTTTTCGTTGAAGTGAAAATGCACCAGACACTTGTAATTGGCAAAAGAAAATACGATGTGATCAGCCGCCATATTTAAATAATTTTAAATACAAGAGCTTCTAGGTGAACATTACAATTATTAAAAATATATATTTAGCAACAATATAGCAACTTCAATTGACCAGACAGACCTGCCCCATAATATTACCTATCATTTAAAAAAAAAAATTAGCACGATATTTCAATTTCCCTCTTTTTAAAGTGGCGGAAAAAATAACATGGGAAGGTCGGTAATTCGTATTTTAAAATGTCTCACATGCCCTTAACATTCATTATCTGCGACATTAATTTGAGAAAAAAATAACTTTTGCGAATAATGAAAAAATTGTTTGAACAAATGAAAATAATTGAAACAATGGCGAAATATCCGAAAAAAATATTAGTTTTTAAATTTGTTAATTGTGTCATTAACTCCAGAAAAAAACTTTGTACAATTTACAGGGGAAAAATTGTTGAAGTAATTACCAAATATGTTAGGCAAAAAATATAATCCTTGAAATTCATCAACTGTATGATTTATAACGGAAAATAATAACTTTCGACAATTTACACACGAAAAAAAGGTTTAAACCAGTAAAATTATTTAAACAATTGAAAATTAGTTTTAAAAAACTTGGAATATTGTCATTTATCGAATATAAATAAATAAACTACGTTAAAATTAAAAAAATACCGTCTTTAGCATGAATTTTACATAAAACAGATATATTGCATTTTTTGAGGCATTTTCCGGCCACACACACAAAGGGGTTGGGGGGGGGGGGTACCGATATAAAAAGTTATTGGATGGAAATTATTCTTTGAATATTCCTAAAGAGGTGACCAAAATTTAATTTAGAAAAAGTTAATAAAAAGTACTTCTTTTTTTTTCATTTTTTCCGAAACCAAAATTTTCCCATTTAAAACCCCATGTTAATTCCAACAGCCCGGGGCACGGGTTAATGTTGACCGATTTTTAAAAAAGCTTGGGAATTTCTTTTTCCAGAAACGAACAAATGGGGGGGGGGGTCCAGTCCACAAAAGTCGAATTTTTAGACCATCCTAATTGCACTAACATTTTAAACATTTGGTTCTTGCATATTGTACAATGGAATTAATATATTGAAATTGACAAAATGTAATGTTTTACAAAAATGCATACTATTTTGTTCTTTCCTATAATTTTGTTCGTTAGAAAAAAGTAATAGATAACAAATTTAAGAATGAGAATGTTACTCTTTTTAACACTCTTTTCAATTAAGTGAAAAAAATTACGTCTTATTTAAAACCATTTACAAAAATGTAATTGTAAGTTGATCATTACTGTAGACGTAGAATACAATTTTAGCATGTATAGTATACTGATATCTGAAAATTTTCTAAAAGAAAAGGAAATTGCAACCATATGGTCAGGTCTAGTCCTAGACACCTAGACGACCTATAGACTAAGACTCTGGTCTGACCTATACTCTGTATCTGTAGGGAACCGTACAGAAGCAGACCCTTTTTTTTAAGTCTTCGCAGTTGGGGGCGACTTGATAATGGACACGCGTCTCCCTTTTTTTGTACTACTATTCCCTCACGAGACTTTAGCATAGCTCATTAAAGTCATAATTATGCGAACTCAATTTACAGGAAAATATACAATTTTATCCACTCTTTATTGGTCCGAGCTTTATCAGTGTACTGAGCTCTTTCTTTTAAACCTTGATTCGTCTCGATATCTCCATTCAAGCCGGAGATAATTTTTGCTTGCATTAACAATTCTGGTGACGACAATTTTTAATATTTTCATATTTTCAAAGTTGGAATTAATTTAAAAATAAACAAGTAATCCACTTGAATTTTCTCCATTTTTTCAGGACATTTTTGCGACAATAAGAACGCCTGAAAGTTGACCTTCCAAATCTAGGCATTGGAAACAGTGATTTTCTCCAGATTTGTTGTTCTTACAACAACAACAAATTCTTCACCGAGATACGAGAAACGTCGTTGAACAGGTAGAAAGATTTCGAATCAGCCTTCCTAAATGCGAACTCAGTGCGATTTTTTTTCACTGAGATGGAGATACTTTTTCCCAACTATCGGGACTTACTGTCCCGATATTAGTTACGTCGGCGTCAGTGCGCACGCGCCGGAAAGAAGCGCTATATACGCATGATGGGGTTAGGGGGAGTATGGTTTGTCAAAAAATTAGTATATTGCTCCATATATTATAGCTTAACAAGGGGGGGGGGGGCAAAAAAAGGGCCGCCTACCTAAAAAATGCCAGGGCCGCATTGATGTCCCAGTCCGTCCCTGCATATATATATATATCTTAATGAAACCAGGAACCAGGAAATCAGGGAAAAGTCAGGGATTTTGAAAAAATGGCAGAAGCCAAGGAATTTCTGTGGGAGGAACTTCAAGCCTCTGTCATTTAGGGCTGCCAAACAGTCACTTTAAGAATTTTGTTGAAATCGTTTAGAATATTTCAAAAGATTCCAAGATATTTTTTTAATAGATTTCAATAATTTGAAAGGATTTTGAAGATTTAAGATTTTTGTGTGTAATTCCAATGAATTTTCAAGAGCCTTGAAAAGTTTCGAGAAATTGTGCAAGATTTGAAAGGATTTAAAATATCTTAAAGTGTTTTTAAGATTTTAATTCACTTTCAAGGTATTATTAATTTTCAAAGGAATTTTAAAAATAAACAATTTTTTCTGGAGTTTTCAATGATTTTAATGGATTTTAAAAGCTCTCAAGGTATTTTAATCAATTTTCCAGGATTCAAGAAAATATTATAAAATTTCATTCACGTTCACGGGATTTTATAATATTTTAATGTATTTTAAAGAATTCATTCACAAGAAGTGAGGGATTTTGTAGGTTTTCACAGATTTGAAGAGATTTTCAAATATGTTTTGCAATTAATTTGAATTAATTTGAAATTCACCATGAATCATTACTAATTTATTCAGAATTCTTTTATTGTCTCTTTCAAATTTTTTTAATTTACCTGAATTCTTTTAAATTAATTCAATTCTGTTCAGTTCAATCAATTTGTTTTTTAATTTTCAGGTTTTGTTTAATTGGTCTTGATGCACATATTGACTTTTAGTGACATTTTGGATTAGAAATTAGTCTTGCTGCAAAAAAAGTCAAATTCAAATTATTGCTTCGTACTCACGAGATATTCTCTGGAAATCTGCTTTTCGACAACATCGCATTCAAAATACAACACCTTCAAATACTTGTCAATCCGACGTTTTTTGTAGTGCACATTTTTCTGCTTTTTTCGGTTTAAATAGGTTTTCTTTGCGCGACCAATTTTTTGTTAATGGCCAAGGTTGATCAAGTTCCCAGGCCTTGTAGAAGTCCCAGAGTTCATCATCTTTGTGTAGTGGCCCCCAAAGAAGCGCACATGGGATCCTTTTTTCTTCACGGATTATGGTTTTTACCTTGGGTCGCTTTCCAGGCTGTTCTTCTCCCGTTCTTCGAGTAGGTTTCCTCTTATTTATTTGCTCATTTTGAGGTTTAGCTGTGGCTGATGGTCGTGGAATGGTAATGAGCCTCAGTGCATTTAAATTGACTGCTCGCAGAGCCTCCCTTTCTTCCTTCTTTTGTGCTGGAAAAATGGTGAGGAGATCTCGTGCCTTATTCCAATTTGGTCGCTGCCTCTTGCTAATAGACACGGTGGACCTCTGCTTTCCATCCGCACCTGCTTCTGTCTCCAGGCCTCTTTTCCTCGAGTTTCCTTTCATGAATTGTGGGGTTATTTCTCTTGACGTCCCATCCGCCTGTGTTTGTGTATGCACAATGCCCGATCCGCCCGATCCGCGTCTTTTGAAGTCGATGGCGTTGGTTCCGACGGTTCTGTTGCTTTTTGAGCAACTATTTTGCTCACACTCTTTTGAATGCTTTTTACTTTACTCACAATATCCACACTGTTTAGAGATTGTTCATCACTAAGTCCAATAGCACTCTTATTCACCTCTGTTTGTGTTGATATTGTGACTGTTTGCGTGAGTCTCTCTGCTCGATCCGCGTCTCTCGAAGTCGATGGCATCGGTTCAGACGGTTCTGCTGCTCTCTGGGTATTCACTTGGTTTATTGATTGCATTTCACTTTTATCACTGATGATATTTTCAGGTTTTTCATCACGTCCATCACTATTTCCTACTCCCTTACGTCTAGTTTCTATGTGCACTTTGTCCGTATTGACACCGGTCAGCTTCATTCCAGGTGGACGGAAGGGACGTGCATTAGGATTTGTTTGCACTGGATACCCACACTCCGGGTGGTATCCTCAACTTCGCACTGGCTTGCAATCTCCGGCATTCTTACTCGTTCGTATTCCGTAAAGGACTGATTGGGATATCGTCACCTTACCCCAACGTCCTGTGATGGGCTGTTGTTCCTCCTCCTTGTTTTCACAGAGCGCCCTCTTCCGGGTTTCGATATGTGTACGGGCCTTCATATAGCGCAAGTAATTTTCCGACGGTACCTGTCTGTGTATTGGAGACATTGCGTGCCTTCACCAAAACTTCTTCCCCTACCCTGAATGCGATGCACTTCTTCCGTTTGTTGATCCTTTGCAGTCTCTTTTCCCGCTTACTCTTCATTCTGTCCCTTATTTTCTGGATTTGTGCTTGCCCATCCACCAATTCCTCCGGCGGTGTGATTGGCATTAGTTCCTCCCACCGTTTCCGAGGCTTCCTACCCCACATGGCTTCGTAGGGTGTTACCTCTTTTGTCTCGTGTGGTGACTCGTTCATAATAGATTCGATGTTTTCAATCTGTGAGAACGACGTGTTGTGTTGATCTGAAGATAGAAGTGTCCTAAGAATTCTCGCCAGTTCTCTGTTCACCCTCTCGACCATATTGGCTTGAGGGTGTCTAATTGAACTGAGTATCATTCTGATTCCTCTGTCTTCCAGTGCTTGTGACCACTTTTTACTCGTAAATTGCGTGCATCGATCTGATAGAATCTTCTCAGGCTTTCCAATCTCTTCGATGATGTGGTCTAATTTTTTGATGGTGATTTCACTAGTGACCTTTTTTAGAGGGTATAATTTCACATATTTTGTGAAAGTATCTAATATTACGAGAATGTACTCATTTTCAAATTTTATAGCTGTTAAAGGTCCAAAGAAATCTAGAGAGATCAATTCTAAGGGCTGCTTTGGTAGGACTGGCTGAAGAAAAGTTTGTGATGCTGTGGTTACGATCTTGTTTTTCTGGCATGAGTCACAAGTGCTCAATACCTGTCTCACCAGTTTTGCAAAACGTGGATAGTAAAAATAGTCTCGGAAAATACGGGAAGTTTTTTCTGCACCACAGTTTCCATACATGAGATGACTTTCCCAGATCAATGCTTTTATTAATTCTTGAGGTACATATGCTCGGTACTTCGCCCCATCTTGGTGGTATAAAATCCCTCTTTTTTACATTTGTAGGTTAAAGCATTGATTTTTACTATTGTCTCTCTTTTTATGGCCTTGACTTCTTCGTCAGAATGAAGTCTGCTCAAAGCATCAGCCATAATGTTGTTTTTTCCTGGGATGTGTTCGATTTTTATTTTATAGTCCTGTTTTGCTAAAATCCATCTTCTGAGCCTTGCATTGACGAATTTACATGAAAACTCAATCCACAAAAAAATTTGCTTTGCTAGTTGCATCCTCCACTCATAATCCATCTAAAGCCCTCGATTCCCTCCAACCTTTGTACTTGAACCTTCTTGCTATTGACTTCTCTGATTCTGTCAATGATCCTTGTTTGATATTCAACAGGAATCTTTCTTGGAAAGAGCAGCTTGAACTAATATCACGCAAAACCTTTAGAACTTTACATCAGCCTAGTCAAGGTAGGGACTCTTTGACTACAGCTACCTGAATCCACCTTATAAAAGCCTTGATTCTCTCTTATTTTGATTATGGGTGTGTGGAATATGATGGAATCTCTGATGACCTTAATTGCAAACTTGATCATGCTCTCAATGCCTGCATCTGTTTTATCTATAACTTGTCCAAATTCGATTATATTTCTAAGCATAAAGAAAGCGATGATTTTATGACAGTTGCCAAGAGGTCATACCCTGGCAATAACTGCTCATAGAACATGTTTAATGCAAAAATCTTTTGTAATTAGACGGATGCGGCTTTGGAATAAACTGCTTAATAGTATTCGTAATGCGCCTCAGTATTTGCATTTAAAAATATGTTCTCTGCATTTCCAAAATCTGTGGGTACACCTTTTTTTAATATAACTCTGTGGACTTAGCCTGTATCTCGTTTTCTCTCTCTATTATATTCAGTGTGATAATGTTATTCTTTTTCTTTTGCCGACTTATATCTCAAGATAAGTTTATCAAGAGTGCATATACTTACATTAACTTACTCACTTTTTTATAACCGATTAATGTCGTTAAATGTACATTTTTAATATTAAACCAGCGTTTTGAAAATAATTACACTTCACTCTAGATTCTACAACTATATATTTCTACATCTTTGTATATTGTATTATGTGTATACTCTGTTTAGCTCCTAAAGGTGCTTTATATCCCTGTGAGTTTTTTCTCAATAAATTAAATTAAAAGTATCATTTCGGATACAGCGAGGCTGAATCACCTGCTGGCAGTCTACTTCTCAGGTTTTCAGCAAACTCTAACTGACCGAAAGGAGGAAGGATGAGGCCAAGGGAGGGAGAAGACCGACTGAAATTTCGCCGCCAAGGTCGTTGATATCAATAAGGTGGAATGGGCCGTCGGGTCCTTCTGCCCATTTGAATCATCAAGGGCGGATAGCTTCTAGCCAATGCTCTTACAAAAGGGCATGGATTTTGTCGTCCCCCCACTGAAGAAACTATTTAGGGCAAGCATTGCCTCAAAACACGTTTGCGGCCGAACAGTTCAACGTCCTTCATTCTGAAGACGCTAGAGAAACTGGTACTGCCGTTTTTTCATGCTGCCGTAGCAAAATTTAAGCAACGCGGATGCCCATAGGGGTTTATCCTGCCATCCCTCCGGTCATGTATTGTATTGGGCGGCCTCCTTCGTAGGCTTAATAAGGAAGGGTATTACACCCAGGGATGCGCAGATGACTTTGTAATACTAGTCAGAGGGGCTCACCTGGAAACGTTGATAAGACTTACAAGGTCGGCTATGTGCATCATGGAGCTCTGGTACGACAGTTCAGAGGTTACGGTAAACCCGGAAAAGACCAACCTGGACATATTAACGAGAAAGTAAAAAGTGTCAAAATTTGACGCTCCTGAGTTCGGTGGTGAGAGGCTGATGATTTGAGACTGAGTTAAACATCTGTGAGTAATCTTAGATAGCAAATTGAACTTGGCGAAGCATCTTGAGAACCAATGCAAGAAGTTTGTCATGACATTCACGATGTGCAGCAGAGCCTTCGGGTAGACGTGGGGTCTAGGGCGAAAAATTATTGCATGGATCTACTCCACTGTCCATAAATCAAGGCTCCTATACGCGGCTGTGGTTTAAACCGAACCTCTGTCCATTAGCACTTTATTTCTAGTAGATAATAAATTTTCCTCCAGGACTAATTTCAGATTAATTCGGACCTGTTCTGGATTCCCTGTTTTCAGCCAGACGAATTCCGCATTAGGACGGACGAATTTCCATTAGAACTTTAATCCTAGCGGATTATAATTTTTTCTCCTGGACTAATTTTAGATTGATTTGGACCTATTCCGGGTTCTCTCTTTTGAGCCGGATGGATTCCGGATTCAACCGGATGACTTTCCATTAGAACTTCAATTCTAGCGGATAATAAATTTTCGTCCTGGACTAATTTTCGATTGATTCGGAATTGTTTCGGATTCCGTATTTTGTACGGGCAAATTCCGAATTCAACCGGAATTCTTTTCATAAGCACTTTAATTCTAGCGGATTATAAATTTTCATCACGGACTAATTTCAGATTGATTCGAAGTTGTTCCGGATTCCGTGTTTTCAGCCGGATGGATTCAGGATTCAAACGGATGACATTACATTGGCACTTTTATTCTAGCGGATAATAAATTTTCCTCCCGGAATAATTTTAGATTCATTCGGACAGGTTCCGGATGCTGTGTTTTCAGTCGGACAAACTTCGATTTAAACCAAACTTCTTTCCATTAGAACTTTAATTCTAGTAGATAATGAATTTTCCTCCAGGACTAATTTCAGATTAATTCATACCTATTCTGGATTCCGTGTTTCCAGCCAGACAAATTCCGCATTAAAACGGACGAATTTCTATTTGAACTAGAATTCCAGCGGATAAGAATTTTTTCTCTTGGACTAATTTTAGATTGATTCGGACTTTTTCCAGATTCCGTCTTTTCAGCCGAACGGATTTCGGATTCAACCAGACTTCTTTCCATTAGCACTGTAATTCTAGTAGATAATGAATTTTTCTCCAGGACTAATTTCAGATTAATTCGGACTTGTTCCGGATCAGTGTTTTAAGCTGGACAAATTCCAGATTAAACCGGACAAGTTTCAGATTAGACCGGACAACTTTCCATTTATGCTTCAACGAAAATTATTCCAGGTTCTGAATTCCGGAGAAATTTCGAATCTAATCGGACTGTTCGCAGTCGATATTTTTTGGCTGAATGAATATCGGACTTAACCAGATACATTCCTGACTATTCTCGTACAATTGTCGGATGAAACCGGATACATTTCGCCAAAAATTCGTCAATCGGATTGATTTCGGATAAGACCAAACCAATTGCGGAATCCGAAAGTTATCTGAAATTGTTAGCAGGGTACGGACTTCGAAAAATTAAAAATTAAACCGAAAATGAAAAATAATAAATTTAAGTTGAAAAGTGGTGTGCTGGACTCCCCATGGAAACATACCGACCAAAGACATACGAAGAAGTTATTTCAAATAAAATTACTTACTTTTATTAATATTAGATCAGTTGTTCACGATAAACGCAGTTTTCGTTATTCTTACGTTAACACTTGACAGTTTGAGGTTACGAAACGCTGGTCGACGCTAGCCCGCTATTTTTAGTGTGTACGGGCCTTCATACAGCGCAAGTAATTTTCCGACGGTACGACGGTCTCTTTTCCCGCTTACTCTTCATTCTGTCCCTTACGTGTTGTAAGAATGCAACTATGCGCAGCCTTGTGCGTTGAAGCGCGTTCTCTCATGCATCACGCCTTATGCTTGTTAGCTATGCAAAAGTGTGTGCAAGATAACAGGCTGAAAGGCCTTTAGACGCGCCTGCTAAGTTATTTATTTAACAAACACCAAAGTTCTCTTGAAGTAATCAAATATGTATCTCAAATCTTCATTTCTTGTTGTAAAAACTTTTTTGTCTTGATCCTTTTCTATTTTCAAAACCTCTCGGTAGCAAAGGAATATAATTTACAAGGGCTCTTTTATTACTGCCTTTTACCGTTTTTCGGGTGGACCCATTTTTCATCAGATTCACAGCCGCGGAGAAACTGAAATAGCAATATGCCCATAATAGCCTGCAATGGAAATGGACTGGAATCCCAATAAGCTATATCTATTTCGAAATCAGTTTTTTTAGTAGCCTCCTATGGCCGATGACCCGATTTGGCAAAGCGTATAGAGTAAAGTGTACTTGATTCAGGTATTCTGAAGGCAAAAATTTATTAGTTGATGGATGCGTCATAATTATCTGTAAACTCTAAAAAAGTTGCAAAGTTATTGTATGTATATTGGGGTTTCCTATCAAAACTCAATGTTTTTTTATGACGCACTCTCTAAACTTGTTCTATTTGGTGAAAACAAATGCATATTTTTCTTCTCTTTTTAAAATAATTTTAAACCGTGGTCCTCGGGCCTTAAACTGTCCCAAAATGATTGGAATGATAATTCAATGTTAATTTTCGTAAACATATAATAATTGTTTGCTAGGGAATACAACTGATGGTGCCATACGTTTAGAAAAATATGTGACCCAATTAGACCAAAAATACTACGCCTAAGCGTGAAAAACTATCCTTCATAGAGGTTAAGATATTATATTTATTTGTGTATCTTGTTAAGTCCTTTAAGTACCCACAAATGCAAGGAATGGCAGTTAAAATCTTGAAAATTCAAAATATAATACTTTAACCCCTATAAAGGGTAGTTTTCGAAGTCAGGGCTAATATTTTTGGTCGGGGATTGGGTCAATTTTTTTATAAACGTGTGGTACCATCCGTTCTATTCCCTAAAAAATAATTCTTATTTACGAAAATTAACATTAAATAATCTTTTTAATCCTTCTCGGGCTGTCAAAGGCCTCAGGAACACGGTATAAATTTCTTTTAAAAAGAAAAGAAAAATATGCATTAATTTTTTCACCAAATGGAACAAATATTGAGAGGTGCGTCATCAGAAAAACAAAACATTGAGTTTTTCAGGACACCCTAATGTATATTATCAAACTTATGCATTTGAAACCAAATTAATGATAGATTTGAATATTATTGTTTTATAGTACTAAAAGTGAAAATCATGAATATTGTTCGTCTTTAAACAAAATTACCGTCATGAAAATAGTAGGGTAAAGATGTTCACAGATGTTCGGCGTGTACAGATAATCGAAATGAATAACTAACAAATTTTTCAATAATATGTGTCCTATATACTAAATATCTATTATATTTTTTCCTGTTTAAGTTTTATTTAATCAAAATGTGTTTGAGACACTTTGCTCTGATTTTCCTCCCTACTTTTAACTAATATTTGAGAAAAACAGAACCATTAAAAATGTTTTCACTCCTATACATACAATCTAAATACATTATTCTCCTGCTACTTACAGCAAAAAAAGGGACACACGGGGGCATTTTCTATTCTGATTGTTAGCAACTCAGCAGGTCGGTACAAATGTATTGCACGTACTGTGATGTAAATAGTAGCCCAACTTTCTATAGTTGATAATAGTGAAATTTATTATATATGCTACAAAAGCAATGTTTACCAGTTACATAACGTGCATTTATGAGACTTTCTTAACACAACGAGTAACTATCTGTATGCACTTGTAGGTGCACAGTGACTCAAATGGCAAGTACTTCTAAATGGTTAATTTTTTCTTAAATGCCTATAGTTTTATTATATAGTATATAATTATATTTATTATATAATTATATTTATATTATATTATATTATATAATTATATATATAGTATATATATATATAGTTTTTTATTATTTGGAAATCTACATATCGGGAAAGTGTCTTTGGCTTGTTTTATAGTGCATTGAAGTTTTGTTACATCTCACTTGGTTGTTGCTTGTTTTTGTACTTTTGTATATACGTAACGTGTACGGTTGTTTTTCCTGCTGAACTATGGCTCTGTGTTCGGAGTGTCAGATAGTGATAACCAGAGGTGGATCTGAAGTTCTTGCCTGTGTGAAGTGTGGCATTTTAATTCACTTGAACTGTGCTAATTTTGGAATCACCAAAAAAACATTTGAAAAACTTAAAAAAGGCCAAGTTGATTATATTTGCAAGGCATGTGCATCGTTGCCCACTTGTGCCACCTCTACGGCAGTCGCTGCTACCATTATGCCCAACTCTGACGAAAGTGCGAATGTCTACAACACCCACTGCCAGGATGTCGGTAATACAGGAGTTGTTCCTCCCACTTCTACCTTTGTCTCTACCTCTGAAATTGCGGCAACCCTACCCCCTGGTCTTGCTGAATTCTTGCGTAAAGTGGTCTCTGATGGACAAAATGAAGCGCTTGCGCAGTCACGCGAGATTTTGACGAGACTTACAGAATTTGAAACTCGACAGCAAGAATTTAATGAAAAATTAAATTCCACCCTTACACAAATCAAGTTGGAAGTCGGTATGAATAACGAGCGTATTAGCACACTTGAAGCTGGTTCTGTATTACAAGTGGCGGAAATTGATGACGTCAAGAAGGAGGCTAAAGAACTAAAGCCAAAGTGTTTACATTGGAGCACGCGCTACATGTCAATGAACAAGCGGCGCTGCATGCTACCTTGGAAATTCATAGTCTCCCCATGAAGCCTAATGAGGACCTTGCTGCCACCTTGGACTCTATCGCCAGAGCTCTCGACGTTACTCTTCAAAAGGATGACGTTGTCAAGCTCTACAGGATAATTAAGGCACCTCCTCCGAGTAATTCTTCCCACCCCCTCCCCCGATCATCGTATCGTGTCGAGCATACAATCTGTTGAAGGACTGCAATATCAACCAATGTCTAATTCCATTATGTATTTGATTTTCCCCTCTCCAACCTTAGCTCTACCCTATTTGAAATGCTACTTATATACTGGTAAATATATGTTTTTGATTATTGCTCTTTACCTTCTATTAACTCTGATTACTTTGATACTTCTGAATTTCTCACATTATACCTATCTAAATTTTCAAAATAAGGTTACTCGATTATGTTTTTTTTCCCTCTTAGTACGCAACTTTTTTCTTTTCTCTTGCTATCTGCCTGTTCACTGCATGCTGGCTGTTCTGGAGATTGTCCATTCTGAACATAAAAATCAACTTGCAATCTCATGTTATGTGTATCACTGCGCTTATTCAGTTTCGCACCGTCATTGCAAATTTATCCTTTGTATGCACTATTTCTATATATTAAGTATAATAGCGCTTACTGAATCAATAATTTTTACTTTGTTATGTGCGTTTTTCACTTTTATCAAATGTAATCATGATAACTGGATTCTGTTGGTTCTTAGTCTCTTTCACTTTAACGTTATGGAAAGGATTTTTCGATCTTTTAACGTATCTCAGACACTTTTACGTCTTAAAATATATTTGAACTTTACCTATCACTTTTTGAATGGAAACCTTAAATATTTTTCACGTTAATGCTCAGTCCTTACCTGCCCATTACCATGAATTCACACATCACTTTAAGTCTTGTTCCTATCATATCATAGCCGTATCCGAGACCTGGCTCACGCCTAACATATCTTCGAGCCTCGTAGCACTTGACCATTACACACTTTTCCGTAGGGATAGAGATGAGAGAAGAGGGGGTGGGGTCTGTCTTTACATTCATGACAGTTTGAGGGGTGTGCAGGTAGAAGTGAGTCCTTTCGCCAATTACCCTACTGCAGAATACCTTTTTATCAAGGTATCGTCGCCTCATGACAGTGTGTTGGTTGGTGTGATCTACAAACCTCCTAATGCTTCTTACTGTAGGGAATTTGAGACTGACATTTTTGATCTAATACCTAATTATAATAACATTGTACTTACTGGTGACCTAAACACAAATCTTAATGCCACCAACAATTTAACTAACTATTTAAAATCAGTTGTGTTCTCCACCGGATTATCGATAGTTCCACATAATGCTACCCACCACACTGATCATTCCAGTACATATATATATATATATATATATATATATATATATATATATATACCATTAAGCTATTTCCCTTTCGGGGTAGGCGTGACACTACCCGATTCGGGTAGTGTTTTAAGGTTGATAACTTGTAGTAAATAACTACAAGTGTGGGCTCACCACACCCACTATGTGCCAACAGCACTCAGTTTTCTCGAATGGTCACCCATCCAAGTGCTAACCGCGCCCAACGCTGCTTAACTTCAGTGATCTGACGAGAACTGGTTTTTCAGCGTGGTATGGCTGTTGGCCATGGATTGATATAATGATTGTCGACGATTTAGACAAAGTGCTTTCTTCCACTCAACACTCAATCTCATTCCTTTCAAACCATGACCTCATCAGCATCCAATATCTGTTCTCCTTTAACCCCTCTTCTAGTATAACCCCTCTGTCTATACGCAATCTCAAAATTATAAATGAAGCTGAATTTCTTGAACATCTATCCACCTATGACTGGAAATGTATTTTTACTGAAAGGGATATCAATAGGAAGGTGATTCGCTTAAGCACATTTTTAACCTCAGCCTTTGATAAATTTGCGCCTCTCCATACCCTGCCACCTAAAAAGAAATTCACTCCCTGGATCACTCCTGTTATCAAAGATATGATAAAAGAAAGGGAGAAAAAACATAGATTGGCCAAAAGAACTAAAAATAGTATCATTCAAGCTGAATTTCGTAAATTGAGAAACTTAGTACAAACCAAAATTAGGGATTCATACAAACAATATAATTACGACTATATGAAAAACAGGAATAAAAATGAAAACATCTGGTTTCTCTTAAAACGGCTTGGACTTATTCCACCTAAGCACTTGTCACCTGATAACAATTTCTCTCCTGCAGATCTTCTAACAGCCTTTACTACAAAGCCCACACCCCCTGTAAATGGCACTCCTTCTACTTCCTCAGTTACCCTTACATTTGATGAAACCAAGTTATTCTTTTCTGATATATCGCAAGAAACCCTAGTAAAAAAACTTTTCGAGGTAAAATCGAATGCTCAGGGTTCTGATGGTATTTCAATGAAAATGATTCGCCTTGCATTGCCAGTCGTTGGCCCTATTCTCTTGCACATCTATAATGCATCTCTCCAGGTGGGTATATTTCCCGATATCTGGAAAGAGGCGATTATTCGCCCTATCCCTAAAATATCTAACCCTACATCTCCTAAAGACTTCCGCCCTATTTCCATCCTTAGGGCCTTGTCTAAACCTTTCGAGCGTATCGTCCAGCAGCAGCTTACGGCACACCTTGAAATTAACAACTTAATGGACCCAATGCAATCCGGGTTTCGTGGAAAGCATAGTATACTTACAGCTTCACTCAAAGTAACTTCTGACATTAAACTTGCAATAGATAGAAGGGAGATTACGGTTGTTGTTCTTTTCGACTTTTCTAAGGCATTTGATACAGTTTACCACAAACTACTATTGGCCAGGCTTAAATCGTTACACCTTTCCAATATGGTGGTTAAATGGTTTGAATCCTATCTTAGTAACCGCTCTGAAAGAGTACAGCTTAGCAATGGCGTTCCTCAGGGGTCCTCTCTTGTGCCCACCCTTTTTAATATCTATACCTTTGAACTTGGTAGCGAGCTTTGTTACTGCAACTATCATAAATATGCTGATGATTTAAACTTTAGCTCTTCGGACCTATTGCTACTCTTAAAAGCTTACTCCGAAAGGTACAGGAGGATATCGATATGGTGGTGCAGTGGTCCTCGACAAGTGGCCTCACTCTTAACCCTGCTAAAACTATGGCTATAATCATAGGCCCTTCTTCCTCTCCATCACTCGAAACAATTGCCACCCTACCTCCGCTATTGATTGAGGGGCGTATCATTCCGTTTGTGGACTCTGCAAAAGATTTAGGATTCATACTTAATCGTTCGCTCACTTGGAATGAACAAGCTTCAGATATTTCGAGGAAAACAGTCCGAGTCCTCCAACAGCTTAACAGTAATAAAGAATCACTTCCCACTCTTACTCGTATCCTCCTAGTTAAAAGCCTCATACTTCCTTTCTTTGACTACGGCTGCGTGGTATATGATGATATTACTGATGAGCTGAATGTCATACTTGAGCGTGCGCTTAATGCCTGCATTCGGTTCATCTATAACATCCCTAAAAGTAAACATATTACTCAATACAGAGAAAGAGCAGGACTTCTTAACGTCGCCAAGAGAAGACAATTTCATATGGGTAACTTGCTTTATAGTCTATTTACTAATGAAGCCCCGCATTATCTGTTTAATCTCTTTCATTTCATTGACAAAGATCAACCGACACATTCCAAACTCCGTGAAAGGAAAAAAGTACTAAATATTCTACCACACCGCACGTGTAAAATGCAAAGGTCTTTTATGATTCGTGGTGCCCGTCTTTGGAATAAACTACCTTCTACAATTAGAAATGCACCGTCACAATATCACTTTAGGAAACTTCTTTTTGCTTATTTATTTAACACCTCAAATTCTACTCTCGAAATCACTCATTGGTAATACTTAAGCCCATCTGTAATAGTGATATATATAAACTTGTACATGTATCCATTTTCTTTCAAATATGTATAATTACTGCCAACGGCCATGCCACGCTGAAAAAAACCAGTTCTCGTCAGATCACTGAAGTTAAGCAGCGTTGGGCGCGGTTAGTACTTGGATGGGTGACCATTCGAGTATACTGTGTGCTGTTGGCATATTATGGGTGTGGTGAGCCCAAACTTGTAGTTATTTATAACTACAAGAAAACTATCCACCTAGAAACACTACCCGAATCGGGTAGTGTCACGCCTACCCTGAAAGGGAAATGGCTTAATGGTATACTTACGTTTATGCATAGTATTCTTGTTAAATATCTATTGCTTATTTTTATTTATTTTATTTTTTATTAATTGTCCGATCGATCGCTACCATATTCTATTGTATTAATATGTATCACCTGTTCCTTATAGGGCTGTCTAGCCCTAGGGACTTTTCACAAATAAATGCAAATACAAATACATGAAGAATTGGACTTCATTTCCACGTATCAAACTTTTCGGGTGACATGGTTCCATCTCGGAGAGACAAAATCAAAAGGTGCTAACTCGCCGAGAAAGAATAAAATGGTGCTAACTCAGGTGTCGAACTCTCGAGGATTAAAAATCTCATCTAAATTATATTATGGATACCAGCACCCTCAACTGTATGGCACCTTTTCATTTGGTTTCCACGAGCTAGCACCTTTTTTTTTCTCCGAGATGGAACCTTGTCACGTCGATATATGAGTTAAAAACATTCTGACTCTCTGCAGCCACCTTTCCCCTACACTTATATACTACGCATATTTATATCAATGAGTGGCCTCAACAGCATATTCTTTTAATAAATCACTTAGTTAGTTTCACTAAACATCTCTCTAATAGAGCGAAAATAAAGACGATGCTTTGTTCTAATGCTAACTCTCTGCACTCGCCAATTTTTTCTTTTCTTCTATAACAATATACCACTTACAACCCTCCTACCGCTTCCCTTTTTCCTTACCTCTCCACGCGACTATTATTTTTCCCTCCTTTACATTCACTTCTCTTATACATGCCATGTAGCCCAACTTGTTCTCCCCCGTAACATCAGCGCAAATATATAACTATATATTTTTTCCAATTTCATACCGTCCTTCTACCGTCCCCAACATTCGACACCGTCTTTGCCTTGTCCACGGTCGCATATACAGATCCGGAGACTATTGCGAAGGGAATGTAGTAGAAGGGACTCGCGTTTTGAACCTTTTCGTACTTCACACACGGGACTGCTAGTGGACAGACACTGACGTGCTTAAGACGTCCTAAAGGAAACTAATGTACCCGTGTCCATTGTCATATTTATTATTACAAATTTGAAGGAATTGTTTAAATATTTTGATGAATGATACATTGAATTAAATTATGTAAAGAATTTTTTTATGATTATTCACTTTCCGATGCGGAATGATCAGCATCACATTGAGCTTTACCATTCGAAGAATACCCCACTTGACTATAATCGTAGGTTCTGGGAATACGTTTCCTTCGGAACCAGGAAACGCATAGATATATTCCGGCGGCAGTTATCATTGACAGATTTATAGCAAAAAAAATTGTCATTCCGTAAAACCAACTAGTTGCCTGCATTTTCCAAGCGATAGATGTCAGGACGCAATTGGACTCGATTAGTACAGAATCTTGACGGCAGGATGTGCATTCGTTTCCCATTGGTCCAGAACAACTTGCACAAGAGTAATGACAAGAAACACAAACAGAATGTCTTTCGTCAGAAGCGCCGTATGTTCCAGCTGGACAGTGGAAAACACACCGAAGTTCGTTCAAATACCAGTTCGGGTTGCACACTGTAAAAATAAAATCTTCATTAACAATTTAAAAATTTTCCATTTCTGAAGTATATTATAATACTATTATGACGGTAGCTCTAAACTAGCAACTTTATGTTGTTTTTTAACTTAATTCTTCCAAATAAATTTTCTTTACGACCACATTGGTGGTTGTGTGCATCTACAGAATGATATAATTTAGTTATACCTTTAAAGAATAAAATTATATCAAATGATCTGTAGTATCAATATTACTAAATAATTCGCCTGCATAATGCAAATATAGAGACTGTCTATATCAGAATAAGTCAACTGAACGAAGCAAAATTATATATTGTTGAGGTTATGTAAAACGCATATCTATCTTTCAACAATTTCAGAATATACTGCTAACCCATATATTCAACCATATAAGGGATTGCAAAATCAATCACAACAACGATCTCAAACCCAAACGCATGTACTTGAAATATTGTAGCGCCAGGAGTATAAAGAGCTAAATATGATGAAGGTGAATAAAAAAGTGAATATTACGCCATAGATAGTCACCAATTTAAATGGATTGTTGACCTTAACTAAATGAAAGTAAAAACATATGAAAGAAAACATCAGGCCTATATAAAATTTGTGTGAGTGAAAGTCATATTCTTATATACATATATAAATTAAAAAAAAAAACAGGTTAAAAAACCACCGCAGGGTCCCACTAGGGGTAACTGCAATCTATTCAATGATACTGGCTTCCAGTAGAACCGCGGAAAATCACAGCTATGTTCACGCATGTCTTGAGGACACGGATCGACCCAAGGATGACAGCCGTCGGCATTCCATCTCGCAAGAGCCTCGGCATGTTTTCAGTACGCGGGTGTGGCTTTGAGATTACGAACCAGTGATAGGTTTGCACATCCGAAAGCACCGATCAAAAGGACAATTATTTCTACCAAATACTCTAGGTACATTTGCTGCAGCTCCCCTTTAAGGTCTAGACACCTCTCCTCCTTTTCCTTCTCCTTGGCAGCGATGTTGTAGTCGACCGGTGTCGAGAATTCGATAGCGAATATAGATCGTTTTTCGAAGTCCTGAAGAACGATGTCAGGCCTCGTGTGTGCAATGGAGACTGATGTCAATAAACTCAATTATAAAAAATTTGGCATTCCTCGCTTTGGACAATTGACTTAATCTCCCTCGGAGCGTTCGACAGGGCAGGGTCGCGGCCAACACCGTAATAACGACAAAAATGGTAGTAAAGTACTCTTAAGGACACATTATATCGTTGGAGAAACGTTATCCCGCTTTAAAAGGACACATGAATAGTGTGTGTTTTAGGTACTCAGCGTGTGCATGATACGCTCTGTACCTATCGCAGGGAAGTTCTTTACGTGAACTCCGGTCACGGTATACTAAGATGGAAATTACACCGTCCTGAGCAAAAATGAAACCCTCTGTACCTGAGTTAAGTCCTGATCATCTGAGTGCATCTGAGTATCCCAGAGTCACCATTAAAGACACCTCTACCACGTGCCATTCAACATCTGGCAAGGTTGTTACGCCTCCGCCTGGGGGTTTATCCTTCGGGACCACCCCAATAGGTCGGCAGACAGTGCCGATTACCATACAGTGCGGAATGCTAAAAATAATTTGGAAAGAAACACGGCGACGAACTAGCCAAACGCTCACATTGAGTGGACTCAAGTGTGAGTGGATTCAAGGATGACTTGCTGGACTGCTACGATGCCAGCATTATCCCTATTAATGGAGGCTTCATGGCGCGTATGCACACACTTTGGTGCCACAAACACCCAGAGCTAGAGGACGTTTTGCAACAATCTTTGCGAAATCAAGCCGCCTACCACTCAAAAACAGTGTATAAACGCAGAGTGTTTACGCAACCGCTGCATAAACAAACCGCAGACGAAGAGGAGGAAGCGACATCAAGAAATTCAAAAAATCCAAGGAATCATTGGAATCAAATGAACTCAAGAAATTCAATGAATTCACGGAAGTCATGGATTTCACGGAAATCATAGAACTGACGAAATTTACGGAATTCATGGAATGCAAGGAATTCATGGAAAAATTCATGGCAACGGCCATACCATGCTGGAAACACCAGTTCCCGTTAGATCACTGAAGTTAAGCAGTGTTGGGCGCGGTTAGTACTTGGATGGGTGACCGTCTGATACTACTGCGTTGCTGTTGGCGGCCGTGGGTGTGGTGAGCCCACACTTGTAGTTATTTACTACAAGAAACTATCCACCTAGAAACACTACCCGAATCGGGTAGTGTTACGCTTACCCCTAGAGGCTCGCCGAAAGGGAAATAGTTTAATGGTATAAAAAAAAAAAAGGAATTCATGGAATTCAAGAAATTCACGGAATTCACAGAATTCATGGATTTCACGGAATTCATTCAACTCACAGAATTCATGAAATTCACGGAATTCATTTAACTCACAGAATTCATGGAATTCGCTGAATTCATGGAATTCATGTAATTCACGAAATTGATGGATTTCAAGGTATTTACAGAATTTGCCGAATTCAGGGATTTCGTGGAATTCATGAAAATAAAGTAATTCATGGCCAACGGCCATACCACGCTGAAAAACCCAGTTCTCGTCAGATCACTGAAGTTAAGCAGCGTTGGACGCGGTTAGTACTTGGATGAGTGACCATTCAAGAATACTGAGTGCTGTTGGCACATCGTGGGTGTGGTGAGCCCACACTTGCAGTTATTTATAACTACAAGAAAACTATCCACCTAGAAATAGTGATGCATGTCGATCATTTTCAACTTTTTCAAAAATCTCGTCAGATTAAATTAAAACCTTGAACACCATACTCATCAGATCGAGACGAACGATCACTCAGTCGAGATGATCGTCTCGTCTCGATCGACTTTTTTCATTGCAAATTCTTGATCTCCATTACATTTCAGTTCCATCTAACTATGTTTTAAGCAAATCTCGATTTCGTCCAAAAATGATCGATATGCATCACTACCTAGAAACACTACCCGAAGCAGGTAGTGTCACGCCTACCCTGAAAGGGAAATGGCTTAATGGTATACATACATGGAAGTCAAAAAATTAAAGTAATTCATGGAATGCGCTGAATTCAAGGAATTCACGAAATTCGCGGATTTCAAAGAATTCATGAATTGCATTTATTTCACGGATTTTATGGAATCCACAGAATTCATGGAATTCACGGAATTCATGGAATTCATGTAATTCATGAAATTCACGGAATTCATGTAATTCATGGATTTAAGGGAATTCACGAAATTCACGAAATTGATGGAATTCACGGAAATCATGGAATTCACAGAATTCATGGAATTCACCGAATTCACGGAATTCATAAAATTCACGGAATTCATCGAATGCAAGAAATTCCTGGAATTAAAGGAATTCATGGAATTCAAGAAATTCACGGAATTCACAAAATTCATGGATTTCACGGAATTCATGGAACTCACGAAATTCATGGAATTCACGGAATTGATTCAACTCACAGAATTCATGAAATTCACGGAATTCATTTAACTCACAGAATTCATGGAATTCACGGAAATCATGGAATTCATGAATTTCATGGAATTCGCGAAATTTAAAGAATTCACGGAATACAAGGAATTCGTGGAATTCATGGATTGCATTTATTTCACGGATTTCCCGGAATTTACATATTTCAAGGTATTCACAGAATTCGCTGAATTCAGGGAACTCATGGAATTTTTCACGGAATTCATGAGAGTCAAGAAACTGACTGAATTCATGGAATTCATGAATTGCATTTATGTCATGGATTTTATGGAATTCACAGAATTCATGGAATATACGAAATTCATGGAATTCATGTATTTCATGTAATTCATGAAATTCACGGAATTCATTCAATTAATGGATTTCATGGAATTCACTAAATTCATGGAATTCACGAAATTAATGGAATTGACGGAAATCATGGAATTCACAGAATTCATGGAATTCACAGAATTCATGGAATTCATGGAATTTGCGGGGTTCAAGGAATTCATGGAATTCAAGGAATTCATGGAATTCGAGGATTTCATGGAATATCAAGGAATTCAGATAATCATACAATTAAAAAAATTCATGGAATTCAAGGAATGCATGGCGTTCAAGCAATTCATGAAATTCAAGGCATGCATGGAATTCACGGAATTAATGGAATTCATGAAATTTACGGAATTCATGTAATTCATGGATTTAATGGAATTCACGAAATTCGTGAAATTCACAAAATTGATGGAATTCACGGAAATCATGGAATTCACAGAATTCATGGAATTCACCGAATTCATGGAATTCACCGAATGCATGGAATTTACGGTCTTCATGGAATTCACCGAATTCATGGAATTCACCGAATTCACGGAATTCACGGCAATCATGGAATTCACGGAATTCATAAAATTTACGGAATTCATAAAATTCCTGGAATTCGCGAAATTCATGGAATTCAAGGAATTCACGGAGTTCATGGAATTCACGAAAATCAAGGAATCCATGGTACTGGCGGAATTCATGAAATTCAAGGCATTCAAGGAATTCACGAAACTCATAAAATTCACAGAATTCATAAAATTCCTGGAATTCACGGAATTCATAGAATTCAAGGAATTCACGGAATTCAAAAAATTCATGGAAGTCAAAGAATTAATGGAATTCGTGGAATTCGTGGAATCACAGAATTCATGGAATTCACTAAATTCATCGAATTCACCAAATTCATCGAATTCACTAAATTCATCGAATTCACTAAATTCATTGAATCCACTAAATTCATCGAATTCACTAAATTCACGGAATGCATGGAATTCAGGGAATTCATGGAATTGACGCAATTCATGGAATTAACGGAATTCACGGCCAATTTCATTCATGGCCTACGGCCATGCCACGCTGCAAAGACCAGTTCTCGTCAGATCACTGAAGTTAAGCAGCGTTGGGCGCGGTTAATACTTGGATGGTTGACCATCCGAGAATACTGTGTGCTGTTGGCATATTATGGGTGTGGTGAGCTCAAACTTGTAGTTATTTATAACTGCAAGAAAACTATCCACCTAGAAACACTACCCGAATCGGGTAGTGTCACGCCTACCCTGAAAGGGAAATGGCTTAATGGTATACACGGAATTGACGGAATTCACGAAATTCATGGAATGCACGGAATTCATGGAATTACAGAATTCATGAAATTCACGGAATTCGTGCAATTCACGTAATTCACGTAATTGACGAAATTCACGAAATTCAGGGAATTCGCGGAATTGACGGAATTCACGAAATTCATGGAGTTCATGGAATTCACGAAATTTATGGAATTCATGGAATTCACAATATTCATGGAATTGCCGGAATTCACGAAATTCATGTAATTCACGGAATTCATGGAATTCACGGAATTCACTGAATCCATGAAATTCACGAAATTCAAGGAATTCACGCAATTAGCGGATTTCAGGCAATTAGCGGAATGCACGCAATTAGCGCAATGAACACAATTAGCGGAATGCACGCAATTAGCGGAATTCACGGAATTCATGGTGTGAATTAATGACGATCTGGCGTGGGGTGGCGAAGGAATCACGTTTGGTCATGTTAAAGTCGACGAAAAAGGAAACAAGACAATTCATCACCGTTATTACTGAAAACTTCAAACTACCTTTTATCGAGTTAATCCAAAACACGGGTCCCTGAGCCTATCAAACAAGGCGCTGCTTTAGTACCCAAAAAAGGTTTTGGGTTGTTTGAGAAAATTGGCACAGATGTAGCCTCCGGAAGCTACGACCACGATCGTTCACCGAACGATCGATCCCGACTTTAAATTGAAGGACTTAATTACTTGAATTGTCTATAAAGACCACACTTGATTTCAAATCGTTGCCGAAAATTATGAAGGAATCATGAAAGTACAAGGAAACCGAGAAAGCAAAGAAACACAGACTTTAAATGGACGGGCACAACTACCTCAATTGTCTACAAGAAACACGGGATTTTTAATCGTTGCGATAACCGAAACTGGTTATACTGGCTTATACCTTGATGAGTACTGAATAGCCCGGAAAAGCTCCCAAAACTCAACAAGGAAGCTTCACGCCACTACCTGAGTCCCCACTCCAATGAAAAGGAAAGTGCCTGAAATTCAGAGAACAGAGAGAGACCTTCAAAGAGAATGAGCATTGGGCGAAAACCATTTGATTACCAATGAGACCTTGAAGGTCACTCAAACAAGAATAACAACATCAAATAAATTATTAACATCCCGCCCGCCTCGTTCGCTGAACGTAACAAATTCCACTTATAAAGGTCAAGAGTTTAGTGCCGCCCGCCATGACGCAAACAATAAATTTCCATGTATAAGTAAAATTCAGGTCCATCTGCCATGGAACACAGTTAACCGCATGGAATCAGCGCACGACTGGTAATCAACACAATTCGACGATGGGGTGATTGCAGGTCCTAAAAGAAGTTGTAATAGTGGCAGATCACACGAGTCCATCCTGTCCGGAACTAACATTGGTTATTCGTCCTTAACGGCCTATCTCACGTCGCAGTAGAGAAGCGATGATAATCAACACAACGTCGCCAATTGAAAGATTACGTTTCGGCACAGTCTATTTTTCTGAAATGTATTGCACCTTTGGAGTAAATGATTAGGAAGTGGAGTATCTGACCCAAGTTGAGCCTTCCCGAGATCCTGCATCAGGAGTTTCGCGACGATAGTGATTAGACTCAGCCAGTCAACTGGATCAAGGGGCCAGGAAATAGCAGCCAGAACCTTCCTCTTTGTGATCGGGCGTTCACTCTCGATCACTGGTGCTCCCAATCGGAATTCGTCAGATACAGGATCCCAGGCGGCTCCCGAAGCGTAAAGTGGGCCATCGGTCTCGAACTGTGGCCCTCACGCCTGATAATATGTCATCAACAGAAATATTTTTCTGAATCGAATTACCAGATACAGAGCACATGACATTCCGTAGGTTAGGGTCCGAAGCTGACAGTGACCATCTTCGTCCGCTACTGGTTTCCTCTAAACGATACATTGAAGATCGACATTTCTTTCGTCAACTCTGATCTGTCAATATATCAGTTCAACATTAGCAAAGAAAACAATTCAAGGAAATCCGCATCACATCAAGACGGCAGCAAGGTCACCTTGCGGTTTCGGACCTGTGTAAAAACAAATTATTCAAGAAAAGATCCTGAGGAAGTCCTGTACGATGCATTGAAGACAATGCGAAGTAAAGGACGACAATCTGCATTTCGCCAAACTGCATGATGTGGGCTGTAGTAAGTGGGCCTGAAGCTCGTAAGTGTTTCTGTGTGAGGAGTGAGACGCATGTGCCCCAACCTGTCATAGTCAGACATAAAACGCGCATATTCCTCGCCAGTAAGGTGTCCTTCTCCAATCGTTGACATATGGAAACGAGTATCTGTTGAGCTCCTTGCAGAGATTCTCCTGAGGTGTGAATACAGGATTGTCGAAGAGGGAGACGTAAACAGCTTGGGTAGATCGAACTGATACTCAGTGAAATATAGTTCCCTGACAATGGTATCTTTTTCTTCAAGCTCGAATGATGGGATCTGCGTATCTGAAAAATAAGCTCAAGAACTGAATCTGGGTGCGGAGCAATCCAGGAATGATTCTTTGTCGCTCAGCAAAAAAAAAATACAGTGTTCTTTATATTTGTCATTAAGGTTACCAACGATAATTGGCCCTTCGAAAGGTCCATGACTCTCATGATGAGATATGTCCATAAATCTTCATAAACTGTGTGATGTTGTAGACCTGCAACCAATCATAATGACAACATAGAACCCCTGCCAGGGATTTAATTTTGCGAACACAGAACAACAGGAAATAAGAACGCCTGTCATGCCTGAGAGCCTGTCTGCAGGCGTTCGCAATGTTGCAAACAATC
>CAKNYM010046318.1:34039-59823 GCA_932195095.1 Andricus curvator
ATAATGGAATTCACGGAATTCATGAAATTCACGGAATTCACGCAAGCAGCGGAATTCACGCAATTCACGGAATTCACGCAATTCACGCTATTCACGGAATTCATGAAATTCACGGAATTCGTGGAATTCAAGGAATGAGCTGAATGCATAGAATCCACGGAATTCATGGAATTCACGGAATTCATGGAATTCATTGAATTCACGAAATCCATGGAATTCACGAAATTCATGGAATTCACGAAATCCATGGAATTCACGAAATTCATGGAATTCACGAAATTCATGGAATTCACGAAATTCATGGAATTCATGGAATTCACGAAATTCATGGAATTCACAGAATTCATGGAATCCATGAAATTCACGGAATTCATGGAATTCACGGAATTCATGCAATTCACGGAATTCACGATATTCATGGACATCACAGAATTGGTGTAATTCAGGGTATCCACAGAATTCTTGGAATTTATATTATTCACTACATTCACGGAATTCGCGGAATTCATGGAATTCACGGAATTCACGGAATTCACGGAATCCATAAAATTCACGAAATTTATGGAATTCAAGAAATTCAAGAAATTCAGGAAATCCATGGAATTCACAAAATCCATTGACTTCAAGGAATTCATGGAATTCTTCGAATTCACAGAATTGGTGTTATTCACGGAATCCACAGAATTCACGGAACTTACATTATTCACTAAATTTATGGAATTCACTAAATTCATGGAATTCGAGGAATTCATTGAATTCACGAAATTCATGGAACTCACAGGAATTGACGGAATTCTCGGAATTCACGAAATTTATGGAATTCATGGAATTCAGAAAATCCATGAAATTCACGGAATTCACGCAATTAGCAGAATTCATGCAATTAGCGGAATGCACGCAATTAGCGGAATTCACGCAATTAGCGGAATGCACGCAATTAGCGGAATTTACGGAATTCATGAAATTCGCGGAATTGACTGAATTCAAAGAATCCACGGAATTCATGGAATTCACGGAATTCATTAAATTCATGGAATTAATGGAATTAATGGAATTCATGGAATTCCACGCTGAAAAAACCAGTTCTCGTCAGATCACTGAAGTTAAGCAGCTTTGGGCGCGGTTAGTACTTGGATGGGTGACCATTCGAGAATACTGTGTGCTGTTGGCATATTATGGGTGTGGTGAGCCCAAACTTGTAGTTATTTATAACTACAAGAAAACTATCAACCCGAATCGGGTAGTGTCACGCCTACCCTGAAAGGGAAATGGCATAATGGTATACATACATACACGGAATTCTTGGAATTCAAGAAATTCATGGAATTCACGAAATTCATGGAATTCATGGAATTCATGAAATTCACGGAATTCGTGGAATTTGCGAAGTTAACTGAATGCATAGAATCCACGGAATTCATGGAATTCACGAAATTCACGGAATCCATGAAATTCACGGAATTCATGGAATCCATGAAATTCAAGGAATTCACGCGATTCACGGAATTAATGGAATTCATGAAATTCGCGGAATTCGTGGAATTTGCGGAATTAACTGAATGCATCGAATCCACGGAATTCATGAAATTCATGGAATTCACGAAATTCATGAAATTCACGAAATTCATGGAATTCACGAAATTCATGAAATTCACGAAATTCATGAAATTCACGAAATTCATGGAATTCACGAAATTCATCGAATTCATGGAATTAGCGAAATTCATGGAATTCACGGAATCCATGGAATTCACGGAATTCATGGAATTCATGAAATTCTCGGAATTCGTGGATTTCGCGGAATTAACTGAATGCATAGAATCCACGGAATTCATGGAATTCACGGAATTCATTGAATTCACGGAATTCATTGAATTCATGGAATTCACGAAATTCATGGAATTCATGAAATTCATGGAATTCGTGGAATTCACGAAATTCATGAACATCACAGAATTGGTGTAATTCAGGGAATCCACGGAATTCATGTAATTTACATTATTCACTAAATTGACGGAATTCGGGGAATTCATGGAATTCGTGGAATTCACGGAATTCAAGAAATTCATGGAATTCACGAAATTTACAGAATTCACGAAATTCATGGAATTCACGAAATTCATGGAATTCGCGGAATTCATGTGTTACATCCCCAATTTATTTTTAAATTTAAAAATTTTGTCGTAACACCAAATGGTAAAAGTAACACAGTAGGTAATGACTTATGTGGTCAGCCGCAACTATTTATCCACACTCGACGAATGATAAATGAGCAACGGTCGATAAGGAGGAGAGCGCGAGCTAATTAGCGAGGTAGTACCATGAGCATTCCGACCTACTTAACCATTGATAACACAGAAACGATAGGATAATTAAACTAACGTAGAACCTTATGTTATATCCTCCAAGTAAAGGATAAGTTAATTATGTACCATCATAGTATGTAAACAAATTATAATCGAACAAGTAAACAACTATTATTAAGAATTAAGAAACTGGTCATGAAAGAGCAAGAAAAGGGTAAAAGAATCAATTATCCATCAACAATTAATATATAAATCAAAAGAGGCAATAACCTGAATCATCAGATAAATGATGGATGAGCAAGTACGTGCCGATCGTAAGTTTAGTGATTTGTACGTGCCAATCGTAACTTTGGCGAATTATACGTGCCGATCGTAACTTTAGCGATTTGTACGTGACTTTTGAAGAAGCCTTTTCCTATATAAACCCCAGACTCACCCCTGGTGGTTGTCTTTATCGTTTGAACAGTTGTACCGTCCACATCAATTTACGAACCGCCTTGACTAAGTCGCGTGCTTTTACCTCACCGTGAAATATTCCTTAACGAAGAACCGCTTTGATTAAGTCGCGTGCTTTTACATCACCGCGAAATAGTAACGTGGAATTCAATTTTGAAAATAAAGTCCCTTCGGCTTTCGGTAGTCGTACAGATTGACTTCGGAGTTTTTGTGAAGATCAATTAAAACACCCAGAAGAATTCCGTCGATATTCTTCAACGTATTGGGGATACAATCGACAAACAAATCTTCTCTTACCCTTTCGGACCGGAAGGTAGTGTAAGTTTTTACTCATTAATTGTATTATTACTTCTTTCAACTTTCATATTATAATAAATAATTATCCTATAAATTACTGTTGTTCTGAATTAAAGCAATCCCCCTGGATTGACAAAGTGGAAACGAACCCCACAATAAAATATGTGGTCAGGCTTCACCAACCTGATTTAATCAGCCCTTGTAACCTCCCTTATCTACTCCATTACCAACCTACCCTCGCCTTTGCTCGGGACGTGACACATGGAATTCATGGAATTCACGAAATTCATGGAATTCACGAAATTCATGGAATTCATGAAATTCATTGAATTCACGAAATTCATCGAATTCATGGAATTAACGAAATTCATGGAATTCACGGAATCCATGAAATTCACGGAATTCATGGAATCCACGAAATTCATGGAATTAATGGAATTCATGGAATTCACGAAATTCACGGAATTCTTGGAATTCAAGAAATTCATGGAATTTACGAAATTCATGGAATTCACGGAATCCATACAATTCACGAAATCTATGGAATTCAAGAAATTCATGGAATTCACGGAATTCATGGAATTTACATTATTCACTAAATTCACGGAATTCACGGAATTCACGAAATTCGTGGAATTCACGGAATTCAAGAAATTCATGGAATTCATGCAATTCACGGAATTCACGCAATTCACGGAATTCATGAAATTCATAAAATTCACGGAATTCGTGGAATTTGCGGAATTAACTGAATGCATAGAATCCACGGAAATCATGGAATTCGCGGAATTCATGATATTCACGAAATTCATGGAATTCACGAAATTCATGGAATTCATGAAATTCATTGAATTACATTACATTATTCACTAAATTCACGGAATTAATGGAATTCACGGAATCCATGAAATTCACGGAATTCACGCAATTCACGGAATTCATGAAATTCACGGAATTCGTGGAATTCGCGGAATTAACTGAATGCATATAATCCACGGAATTCATGGAATTGTTACGTCCCGGTTAAAATTTTAAAAATTTTACGTAACTTCTAACGATAAGTAGAGCAGATCAGCTACTTATGGTAATTACTCATGTGGTTAAATGCGACGCTTGATACGTAGCGGCCAGCGATAAATGATCCACGGTCGGTAACGTCACGAGCGTATGATAAACCGAGGCACATACCATGAGGAGATGAAATATCGGTAACAGAAAGATATTACTTACAAATTTTACCGATATAAGATAATTATATTTATACCATTACCATATGTACTATTAATACTAATATGTTAAATAATAATGAAGTAACCGAATATATAGATATAGAATATTAGTAGATACATATGTTTAAACTAATACAATAATTAATGCCATATGTAACACATCAGTTATCTAAAAATGTACAACGTAACCCTAGTGAAATTAGTATGTATATATTCAGACACACTGTAACCAAAAAGTGTCTGACTAAACACGTTACACATAATTAAGTTAGTAGTAGAATTCATCTTCCTGAAAGAGCAAGAGATGCGGAAATCGACGACCGAGAGTATCAGCAGAAACGTGCCGATTTCAAAAGTTAGAAACGTGCCGATTTCAAAAGTTCGATACGTGCCAATTTCAAAAGTTCGAACGGGACTATCGGCACGTATTCATCGCCCCTATTCCTATCATGGAGAACCCATTATATAAAAACTCCAGCGACATCCCTGTCAATCGTCTTACGTTCTCGGCAGTCATACTATTCACTGCGATCTACGATTAACGAATCGCTTTGACAAAGTTACGGTTTCTATCTCATTGTGACCGAAGAAACACTCTGAATAAGTCGCGTACTTTCAAGTTCAATTCAAAATAGTTAACGTGTTCCAGTCTTGAACCAAGTCCCTTCGGCTGAGACTTTCGGTCGTCGTAAAGTGAGTCTTTTACGGATAAAGTCCGCGATGTTAAACGTTCGCGAAAAGAACTCAAGTGTGGATTGGGTGACTGTTATAGAACCCTGTATCGCACTACCGCTATTAAAAAGTGTTCGTACACCTTTTCACTGTTGAATTACTTCCGAGTTTATTCAATTTATCATCTGGTAAAACTCCGTCGGTGTTTTACAATAAACACGGAGATCCAACCGACAAAACAACTCACTCTCTTGCCCTTTCAAGCATCGAAAGGTATATGTAAGTTTTATTTTATGTAACTTTTAACTCTGTTCTTACTCCTTATAATAAAACAATTATTCAAACAACCATCTCTCACTCATTTTAAACACTGAACTCTGACACAGTCCGCGTAGGGCTGATAAGTGACACACAAACCCACAAACAAATAATTGGTCAGGTCTTACCAGCCTGACATAATCAGCATACTGGTCTCTCTCTTTTCCTATTTTCCATACTACCCTCGCCTATTTCTCGGGACGTGACAGCTGATTTGGTGGCAGCGGTGGGAATGTCACTTCCATTTAAATTCAGTGTTTTATTAACAATTTATATTCAGTGTAGTTTTAAGATAGCTATTTCATCGGCACTCGAGAGTTTAAGTCCTTCTTAGATACGTTGCACGGTCACCTTCGGGGCAAGGCAAAGTTCGAAGTGCATGATAGGCGTTGGTATACTTCGCGTGCTCGCAAGCTCTGCCATCGTTATTAATCCTACGTAATACCCTGAATTAACCTTGTATGTACTCCTTGTAGCAGGATTGTACAAGTGAAGGGTTTAAATGTACGTCATCGAAGATCATTATTCAACAGTCGCGTTTTAAGGGGGGATCCTGCTTTAGGAGGCTCAAAAAATCGATTTTTTTTTTATTGCTTAAATCTATTCCTAATATATCTAAGAATACGTGTCTAAAGTTATAGGGGCTGATTCGCAGTATTTTTAAAGATACAGCACTAAACGTGGTGGGGTGTCGAGCAAGTATGCGAGCGCTCGGGCAGATGAAGCGCGCTCCACCCCTCGGTCTAACAACTCCGAACTGTGTACCTGAAAATGTTCAACAGTCCTTCGAAACAATATTTCAAATTCCTAGAAGTGCCCTTTACTTTATGAAGCAGGAATAGTTGATTAGCGTACTATTACTGTAAGTAATAGAAAATTAACATTTTTTCTTATCGTAAACTTTGAAGCGCGTTTTCTCGAGTTTTCGTTTTTACGATTTTTCTAAACTGGCGTGCGTGATTGCAAGAAAACTAGACAACCAATCAAAATGAACCAAGGCTTGTTAGTTTCAGTTTTGTATTCTCTTCTATTTGAACTAAAAAGATTTATGAAAAAAAAAATTTAAACAACTTTTTTAGCAAGTTGAAATGATTTTTTTGTTGTTGCAAAAGGCAAATTTTCTTCAAACTTGAGAAAAATTTGTTTATTTCACCATTTTTCGGGTTTTTCTTAGTTCAACTAGAAGAAAAATATATGAAAATTCAATTTCTTTTTGGTTTTTTTGTTTCAGACAAAAATTACGAGTTCCATCTTGCCCGCCAATATTTTTTTAAATCCCGTCGTTATTTTAAATCCCGCCTATTTTTTTTTAATCCCGCCGATATTTTTCTCTCAAATTTTTTTTTTTATAATGTTCAAATATAAATTAAAATATTCTAAAAAGTTCGCTAGACTTGCTTATTTTTTTCTGTCCGAAAAAAATCACCCCAAAAACGCTTTTTTTAGGCCTCCTAAAGCAGGATCCCCCCTTAAATTGTTCCGCGAACTAATATTAATTTAAAACGAATTTTAGATTGAAAAATTCAACAATTCCCAAAGCCTAACTAAACCACAACCGTGTGGAACTCCCATCTGAAAGAGGATGAAAGGGCTAGAAAATTAATGAACTTGAAAAGTCGAACCTTTTCGACATTTAAAACCATCCAGATAATTTAAAAATCCAACTCTTATAATTTTGAAGTATCTAGGAGCCTGTACTTGACCATAAACTGGTCAAACATTTAATTAGGTACAAGACTTTCACTTAATAATTGCATATTTCACTTTTATTCAGAAATGCTAAATTCTAACAAAAACAAGTCTTAATCCATTTTGAGTTTTCTTCTTTTACGGATTGATCACCCGTAGATGGAATTCTTACAATAGATTTACTCATCACAAACTTTTCAAAATTTAACAAATGTTTAAGATTATAACTTGTGTTTACAGTACAACTATAATTAGCTACAGCATATTACCTTTTGTCATTTTGCGTTTTCAGCTAAGAGCGTTTCAGGCCATGCGATTTATTGAATTATTATGATAATAATTTTATATATTCAGTGGTGGCCCGAATTATCGCTTCAGAACTTTTCATAAAACACAGATTATTTTATTCGTTCTTTCGAGGTTTAATTGTCTGACCTTTACTGGCTTTTTTCACTGTACAGCGGAGGCAACTCCTAGTTAGTGATCAACGCGCAGATGCGGTCAGACAAGTCACTTACTTTACAACGAACATTATTTCATGTGATAGAAACAAATATCATTTCATTTCTGAAACAAAAGGAAAGTTTCTAATCAGATAATCAATTTTGCTTATTATCGAGTTAAAAATTGTATGAGGGATATTTAATCCACTCGTAGACAGAGTTACATTTTATAAAAGAGTTTTTCTTTAATCATATTTTGATTCAATTGAATAAGTTATCACCCTTTATTAAAATTAACCATTCGAAAATTCTAATTAGTCACAAAAATTCATTATCAGCAATCGGCACCGTTCAAATTCCAATGTTAAATGAAATTGTTGAATTTAACGTTATAACCTCGGAAATTCCAACTGAGATCTCCGGTGTAGTTGATAGATCATTTCTAGAACAAGTAAATTCATCTATTCCTGAGTTTCTTCCATAAATAAAGGAAATTCGGCCGCAATGTAAATTCTCTACCTTACCATGTGCTTTTAACTAGACACGATTTAGGTCATACATATAATTAAATTGTTGTCATTGTCCATTCTGTGATGGCTCAAGTTGTCATTGCAGAGCCAAACACAGCGCATAGACACTGAATTTTTCAAGTTTTTAATTTATACAGACGATAGTCCTCTACCCGTCGCGGAGTGAAGAGTACTCGACTAGCATTTACTGTACCTAACCACCGGCCGGCGGATGCAGTCCCTTGCTAGTGATAGGTACGCGTTTACGATCAGACCTTCCGCTTACGTTACAGCGAAGTTTTTAACTGCTCGTGATCAATAAGAACTTTTCCATAACAGATATCCAAACCTTTTGAAAATAGAACCCTTAGAATAGAGTCATCTCCCATAAGAGGTTCAAATTTTAACAATTGTTAAAAGCGAATACCTGTCTAACCATCCAAAACAATACAAAAATAAACTTCCAAATACTAAAAATTATTATTGATTGAAATTACTCATTTAAAACAATTAATTTTGAAATTCTCCTGTAATATACTCTCCTTTCGGAACAAAAACAATACAAAATGTCTAACGATCCCAATCAAACTCAATTTACTGACGATATTAATCGTACCCTCAATGAAGCCACGATGACATCCATGGCAGAGTGTTTCGCCGTACAACAAGGGGTTATAAACATACCTACTTATGATGGAAAAAACATGTCCGTTAGAGACTTCATTCAGGACATAATAAATGGAGAATCGTCTGTACCAGCTAATTGCGAAACACAGTATCTTAAAGCGGTTTTAGCTCGGTTAAAGGGGGCAGCCAGAGATAGCATTCACGGAAAAAATTTTACGACTCTTAATGATTTAATTAAACACCTGAAACAGCGATTTGCACCCCGTAAAACGTACTCATGGTATTTACATGAGATTTCGACAATTAGAATGAATCAAGAGGAAAATGTTAGTGAATTTTTCGATAGAGTCATTCTTCTTCAATCAGGAGCTCGAGCGGCTCTTGAAGATAAATATGCGAATGTTAAACAACTTCTAGCCCCGTTAAATGAATGTGCCCTCGAAGCTGTCAAACGTGGTCCACTAAATAATATATCAAACTTAGTAGAAGCACGTAACCCTCTGAGTTTAAACGCAGCTTTAAAATTCGAGCTCGAGTACGAAGCAAGACAGCAGTTAAATTCTCAATATCCTACAAACTCCTATCAGGAATCAAGATTTACTCACCCTAGTTATTTTGATTCAGATCATCATAATCCTAGTGCTCATATTCGTTTTGCAACGACTGCACACCCCTATGAAGCTTCTCATCCAAAACCAAACACAATTTCAGACACGCAAGAATTTTACAATTATCCGTATAATCATATTGCTCCATACGAGTATCCGTATGCAATCAACCCTTATTTTCCAACTGCTCCTTTGCAAACAACAGGATATCCTGATCCATATTATACACAGGATCTCATTATTGAACCCCCTTTTTCAAACGATACAGACCATTTAAACTAATATCCCGCTCGCCGTACAGACGCAACGACGAGCATGCAGAACTAGAAGCGTCATACAAGCGTACAAATCATGCGAACAAACGCACAAATTTAGATTCAAAATTTAATTTAGAATCTCCAGCAGTAGAATTTTCGTCCCCCAGTTTCAATAAGACTAACGTTTCCTTTTTAATCGATACAGGAGCCGCTATTAATCTAATAATGCTAGAATCTTTAAACGAGGAATTACTAGTAAACGAAACCGATTCTATAGAAAAAATCGGAGTAACGCAAAATATAATTTCTACATTAGGCACCGTAAAATTGAACTTAGGAGATTCCGAGGTAAAATTTCACGTAGTCTCGACAGATTTTCCTCTGATTACACATGGAATTCTAGGACGAGAATACCTCCGACCAGAAAAAGTCAAAATTTCGTTTTGGCATAATCATATAGTCACGCATTCGAACCCGTTAAAACCGATTCCTTTCATAGATAAGGAGTCGATGACTGCCCTCGAGGGTATAACAGATTATAAAGGAGTGGACGAGTCTAGGTCCAGAAAAAGGAAAAAGGTAACTTTTGCACCTCAATCTAAAACGTCAGAAAATCCATCCGATTGTAAATTTTCGACTATAATTTCAACTCCATGTAAGTCTATCAAAATGTTGAAACCAAATCCTTCAGATGACTCAATTACTGAAACTAAAATAGAAAAGTCTGACCACACGCACACCCCGATCGCTGAGGAATTGCCGCCGCGTACAGTGAAATGCGCGACGCATGTCAGACAAACACGTTATGAAAAAAGACGAGAGGAGAATTTAAGGATAGGCTTACAGAACCTAGACGAAAGACGATCCCAGAAACACATCTATACAAGCGAACGGCTGAAGACATAATACCATCAATATCCTTACCATCCTATTAATATATATTTCTTTTGTACAGACGGAACAACACCAACGTTTGCACAAGGAAATGCTTCATTGGTAAAACTGTATCCACTCTATATCTCTATACCTCCATACATATGTATATATATATCTATATAATTTGAAAAAAAAGTTAAGCAACCACCGCAGGGTCCCACTAAGAGCAACTGCCATCCGACAAAATGTCAATAGCCCCCAGTAGCACCGCGGTAAATCACACCTATGGCTACGTCTCACAACCGTGAGATGGGTGGTATACATATATATATATAATTTGAAAAAAAAGTTAAACAACCACCGCAGGGTCCCACTAAGAGCAACTGCCATCCGACAAAATGTCAATAGCCCCCAGTAGCACCGCGGTAAATCACACCTATGGCCACGTCTCACAACCTTGAGACGGGTGGTCATAGGGAACGGCAAAATCACAACGACAGGCCGGCGAAACGCTCGTGTGTCTTGAGGACACGAAGCGACCCAAGGATGACAGCTTTCTGCATCCATCTCGCAAGTGCCTTGGCATATTCTTGGCACGCGGGTATTGCTTTAAGGTTACGAACCAGTGATAGTTTCGCACCTCCGAGAGCACCTATCACAAGGACAATTACTTGTACCGAATATTTTGGGTACAGTCGTTGTAGCTCTCTTTTAAGGTCTTGATACCTCTCCTCTTTTTCTTTCTCCTTTGCAGTGATGTTGTATTCGGACGGAGCCGATAATTCGATCACGAATATAGTTCGTTTCTCGAAGTCTTGGAGAACAATGTCAGGCCTCGAGTGCGCAACGGAGACTGCTGCCCGAAAATCGTAGTTCCAGAAAATTTGGCACTTCTCGTTTCGGACAATCGACTCTATCTCTTTTGGAGCATTCGGCAGGGCAGGGTCGCGGCCAACACCGTAAGAGCGACAAAGATGGTAATAAAGCACTCTTAGGGCCGCATTATGTCTATAGATATACGTCGTTCCCGCGTGGGTCGGACACCCTGATAGTATGTGTTCTAGGTACTCAGCGTGTGCATGACACGCTCTGCACCTATCACTGGGAACTTCTTGACATAAAATGCGCTCACGGTATGCTAAGGTGGAAATGACACCGTCCTGGCATGCGAAAATAAAACCCTCTGTACCTGAATTAAGCCCTGATGATTTGACGAAAGCAAAAGTTTGCTCCTTCGACAAGGACTGTTTTTCTACATTTCTGTGAAAGTTTCCGTGCATTTTCTTGTCGAGTAGCTCTTGGTGAATATTTGCAACCTCTGCTTTCTTCACTTTGGTTTTTAGAAGTGAAGCATCTAGATGAAGCAATGCACTTTCCTCACTTCTGATGTTAAAATTCAGGCCAAGGGTCTCGGCCGCTTGCTCCGCGGCTTTGTATAGGAACGCTCCTTCGCCAATCATCTCGTGGTTCCTGACCATCTTTAGGAGAGGATCTCTGCCATTCGCAACGATGTAAGCTGTACTTAGAACAATCCGGTTATGAAGACACTGGAGATTCAGAAGTCCGCGTCCACCTTGACGGCGTGAAATATATAATCGCGGAACTGACGAATTGATATGCAAGCTTTTATGCATATGCATGACCTTACGTGTAATGACATCAAGGGCCTTAAGCTCGTTCTTCGTCCATTGAAGTACCCCAAACGAGTAGAGTAGAACGCCGACAGATTGGAAGACCAAATCTGTCGAAGAAGATGCTTGTATCTGCTTCGGAGAGACTCCTTCACTGATGTTACGTCCTGAATGCGGTTTTGAGGCACGCCCAGGTATGTATAGGTCTCTCCAGTATTAAGATGTCTGATAACACTTATATCCACAAGCTCAGGGTCCTTGGGAACGCCAGTAATCTTTCCTTTCTTCAGATAAATTTTGGCACACTTGTCCAAGCCAAAGTCCATCCCAATCTCTCCTGTGTAGTTCTTGACAATATTTATAGCAGTTTGAAGTTTGCTTCTACCAGAGGCATAGATCTTCAGGTCATCCATATAAAATACATGAGTGACCTTATGCTCGCGCTGATTAGTGTTGCCACAGAGGTATCCAGGAGAATTTCGTAGTGCGAGAGATAGAGGCAAAAGTGTGATGCAAAAAAGCAAAGGGCTCATGGTATCACCTTGAAAGACCCCTCTCTGGAAGGTGACGTTGTTCGTTGTCACACGATAATTTCTAGATGAGATAGTAAATCTAGTTTTCCAAAGAGGCATCAATCTCTCTATGCATCTCACTATGTGTGGATGTACCTTCAAGCTTTCCAACAGACAGATGACAAGTCTATGAGAGGTTGAATCGAAAGCTTTCCGGTAGTCAATCCAGGCCATTGACAGGACGCGCTGATGGGCTGTAGCGTCTTTACAGACACACCTGTCAATCAGCAGATTCTCTCGACAGCCTGCTACACCTTTTTTCGAGCCACGTTGTTCGTACATCTCTCGCCATACAGGCTCAATTCGTCGAACAATCCTGTTGTTGAGGACAGCAGTAAAGATCTTATACAGCGTGTTCAAACAAGTTATTGGCCTGTAATTCTCTGGGTTGGACAAGTTGCCTTTTTTTGGAAGGAGTATAGTGCGTCCTAACACCAACCACTGCGGAATGGGCGTCTCCGACTTTAAATATGAGGTGAATATGCGGGCCAAATGTTGGTGCGTAAAAGTAAACTTCTTCCACCAAAAGTTCTTGATACAATCTGGTCCAGCAGCGGAAAAGTTCTTCGTGCCTCTAAGTGCTTTTTTCACCTCTTCGGCAGTGACTGATGGACACTCCTCCTCAGATTTTATGAGGTTGTCGCAAAACTCCTTGAAGCGGATGATATTTTCAGTATCTTCTTTCAACTCTAGTGTTTTCGGGATCTTGTACACCCCTCTCCAAAAAGTCTCTACCTCCTTGGGCTTGGGTGGATTTTTTACAGAAACAGGTAGATCGCTGAAGAGGCGCGATGGGTCAGCGAGAAACTGTTGATTCTCCCTGATCCATCTCTCCCTCTTCTGTATTCTCCTCCTTGCGTCAGATAACAGCCTATTTTGTCAACAATATGCTGCTTGATTGTCAGTAGCTTTTACTTGTTTAGTGTGTGATTCAAGATCCTTAGTTCTTTGGCGAACTTTCGAACCTTTTCGGTAAACGGTCTACCAGATGTTATGTAGTCAATCACACATTGAACACGGGACGCATTCTGTCTTGCCCATCCAATCTTCTTGTTCAGTTGATGCAAGCGTCTTTTGGTCTTTTGATCCATCGTTGGTTTCAGCCTTCGATTTGAATCAGCTAAAGTTCTCGCAGCACCATAAACTGAGCAATTGATGGTCCAGAGGTCGGACTCTTGCGAGATATCTCCACAAAGGAAGGCATCCATTTCAGCCAGATCTTGGGGCTTAGAAGGAACTTGCATGTTAATGTTCCTTCTAGTAATGAAATTGCGATCATCTCTCAGAAGGTGCCTGCTTTCTGCGGTTGGTCTCAATGTCGCTTCCTCATCTTCGTCTGCAGCTTCATAAAGCAGCGGTTGGGGAAGCACTCCGCGTACATATCCATTTTTCCGGAGGTAGTCGGCTTGATTTCGCAAAGACTGATGCGAAACGTGCTGAAGCTCTGGGTGTTTCTGGCACCACAGAGTGTGCATACGCGCCATAAAGCCTCCGCCAAACAGGGATAATGCTGGCATCGTAGCAGTCTAGCACGTCATCCCTGAGTCGATCCGTCCACTCAATGTGGGCGTTTCGCCGGTTCGTCGTCGTGTTTCCATCTAAATTATTTTCAGCACCCCGTACTCTAGGCTGATCGGCATTGTTTGCCGACCCATTGTCGGGTGCTCTGCGCGTTCGATTGTCTTGAACAGCATCTACAACATTTTGGTGTTTTGGTGGTTTCATTGTTGTTCCCACGAGCAGCTAGGGAAAGGGTTAGTCCGTCGTTGTAGAGCCCCGCGTGCAAGGATAAGGCTGTATACTCTGAGAGGTCGCCCGGTATCCCAGAGTCACCGTTTGAGACACCTAACCCAGGTGCCATTCAGCTTTCGGCACGGTTGTTACGCCTCCGCTTAGGAGTTATTCCTTCGGGACCATCCCTGGACAATTGTCCGCGACTGCTTATTAATTATTGTAACCATATTCAGCAGAAACCCTTGGTACAGGAACCCTCTATCCGCAACCCGAGGACGCGTTCGGTGGCTTTGTCATAGGCCCTTCGTTTCTATTCCAAAGGAATCGAAACCGAAACACCGAAAAAAAAATTATATATATATATATATATATTTATATTTATTTTAACTGAATTAGAGATCTTTTGTACTAGACAGTTGTCTCTTTGATACAAGAATAACTAAAGAAAAATTGAATAAGTGACTCTGAATCAATCTATTTAGATTATTACATTTTCCAAAAAATTCAAAATTTATGCATTATTAAAACTGCTAAAATTTAAAACATTCTTTCACAAAAATTTGAAAAAATCTGAAAAATTGATTGATTCAAAGGCGCACTCATTGATTCAGTGGATCGAGCTCATTGAATCAAACAAATGCATCAAGCTGAACCTTTTGAGTTCAAAGAAATTAATTTACTTGGATGTTTGAAAAATTTATTTTGTTACAATAATAAATTCAACGAGTTCGATTCTTTGAATAAGACATGTGGCTGGTTCAAATAAGGGATCACTACTTTAGAGAAATAGATTCATGATACTGAATAATGGGACTCAAGGAACACTGTTGAAAATGGTATTTGCTTCAAAACACCAATGCATATTAAAATGAATGCCTCAAGATTATGAAATCGATATGAGGAACATGTTTTCTAAATCTCATATAAAATTATGATAATCATTCAGATGATTCCATTTTACACAAAATTGAAATAAGTTTAGTAGCAATTTTCCATTCTTAAAAATTAAAATCGAAAAGATAATTTACTTTTAAGTCAAAAGTTCAATTACGCTATCAATTGCGAATAATTGACCAGATTTAAAGGGATAAAAGCACTTTGAGTTTTAAGCAACTGCTATACCGACCTGCATATTATATTTAATATAAAATGTACAACCTTGTATATTTTAACTCAATTGCAAATATTATTTATGCAAATGTCTTCGTATAAATTTGTATGCAGATTTTCGAAAAGGGAACGCATTGACTTGGTCCACATTGTTTTGTGTATAGAATCAAAAATTAATTATAGGAATTTTGAAGTCAAGCACGAAAACGAGTAAAATTCAACCCAAATTGGTACTGACAAGTATACTAGCTCATCCTTTCGAATTTTCTCAAAGCAAACAACATTTTAATTAAAGGAAAGAGATCACAATTTTTAAAAATCGAAATAATCACTTCAGCCTTTATATTATCAGATTTTAATAGCTTTGCATACACTCATACACACGTGTACAAAAGTAAGAGTAGTAAACAAATTCCAAATTAAACGACATAACAAAAATTAGATAGCAATAACAAACGCTGTTAATTAGATTCTGGGATGCACAAAAATTACATGTGATCAAGCAAGATTGATGAAATTCCTATTTTCCTAATCCCTACACTCAATCAGTTGCAAAGTTCTCAAGAAAAACACAAAAGTAATCACTCGTTCAGCTATTCAAATGACGAGGGGTCTACACCACACAGGACGCACCTTTGTTTCGACGTCTATTAAAACGAGGACATTTTCATCGAGGACGATGAATCATTCCAAGGAGGGAGGACGGAAAATAAAATTCCAAAAATTTTCCAGTAAAAATGCTTCGCTAGACGTGAAGAAACGAATATATGGAACCGAAACATTATGTGGACATGGCATCATGCTGCATCATCCTAGTCATTGGACTCCTTGAGGCCAAAACTATGCAATGGAACACTACACATCTAACTTCATATTATTATGGCACCATCTCATCGTGGCTGCTCCTCGCATGAAACTTAATCCTTTCGTGACGAGATCTTACTGGCCAGGGAACGCCTACAACAAGATAAGAACATGGCGATGGAAATCCATGTTAATCTTAATGAATCACCTCAGGACTACTCTGAATAGCAATAAAAGAAGAGCTGTGAATTCAAGTTTTACGGACTAACTGATTCCTTTCCCCCAAAATCCTACCATTTCAAAATTCTATCCTTACAAATTATCATCAATGACAAATTCCATAATATGGATAAAGATTACATTCACATTGCAGAATCCTTAAAAGCAAACTGTTGTTGTTATACAATTATATAACAAGCTATAAAACCACTATTGGGCCCTCAATATAATTAATTCTCTAAATCCAGAGTTTAACTAACATGTTTTAGTAAAACATAAAAAAAATGCTCTATCTTATATGCTCTTGATGAGAAAAGTCATAAGTGAGTATTTTATCTAAGCAATTATGTGACGGATTGAGAGAATTCGTTAAGGTGGGCTAAGCAAGGAAATAAATTTTTCAATAAAATGTTAATTTTAGGAGAAGTAACATCAAAATTACTATAATTAATACCAATAACTAATAATCTAATTAAAACATTAATATAATTTCCTATGTTTTTAGATATATACGGCCGCAGGGAGTAAGAAAATAGCTCAGAAGCGAGACTCCACCTGAAAATCAGCTTCTTCATCTTGTTCGAATGACGAACAGAATCGCCGCTCATTCGAACAAAATAAAAAAAGCTGATAAGCAAGTAAATCCACAACCGCACATGAGCGACGTACCAAACCCTGATGGCCGCCGGCTCGAGAGCTGTAATCCGACCGCGATAAGGCTTAGAAGACCGCCTGTAGAATAAAACACCACACCCATAGTATGGCGTCTGAAACAACGTGTCGCAGTAACCTGCAAACGAGTCACCTACACGTGGCAATTATATAAAAATAGGCTAGAACAAAATAGTGGCGTCTGCAAGAGAATCATTGTCGAATCATTTCACTTCGTAAAATGGCCTTTTATCTTGGAATCAAGAAAATAGTGAATTGTAGAATGTAATCAAATTCTACATACATATGCTCATGTAAACAGTAAATTGGGAGTCCTTAATGTTGATAAGTACAAACTGGTTGCTTTGAAACTACAGTATGCACTTATGAGAAAAGGAAATTTCAATTTCGCACTGAACCATATCGTTGAGTCAAGGCATACACACGTAATCATTCATACTAAAATTGTATCGCACCAAAGTCTTTGTAGAATTGCAATCAGGTACGTAAAACCACATAGGTCAAAAATTTTTGAGCAAGAAAATTTTAACGGAAAATAGCATTAAGGAGTCCCAATACAAATTCTCGAACCAATTAAAAAATCATCGAGGACGATGATGATTCTAAGGAGGGAGGACTGTTACGTCCCGGTTAAAATTTTAAAAAATTTACGTAAATTCTAACGATAAGTAGAGCAGATCAGCTACTTATGGTAATTACTCATGTGGTTAATCGCGACGCTTGATACGTAGCGGCCAGCGATAAATGATCCGCGGTCGGTAACGTCACGAGCGTATGATAAACCGAGGCACATACCATGGAGAGATGAAATATCGGTAACAGAAAGATATTAATTACAAATGTTACCGATATAGGATAATCATATTTATACCATTACCATATGTACTATTAATACTAATATGTTAAATAATAACGAAGTAACCGAATATATAGATATAGACTATTAGTAGATACATATGTTTAAACTAAAACAATAATTAATGTCATATGTAACACATCAGTTATCTAAAAATGTACAACGTACCCCTAGTGAAATGAGTATGTATATAGTCAGACACACTGTAACCAAAAAGTGTCTGACTAAACACGTTACACATAATTAAGTTAGTAGTAGTATTCATCTTCCTGAAAGAAAAAGAGATGCGGAAATCGACGACCGAGAGTATCAGCAGAAACGTGCCGATTTCAAAAGTTAGAGACGTGCCGATTTCAAAAGTTGGATACGTGCCAATTTCAAAAGTTCGAACGTGACTATCGGCACGTATTCATCGCGACTATCCCTAGCATGGAGAACCCATCATATAAAAACCCCAGCGACATCCCTGTCAATCGTCTTACGTTCTCGGCAGTCATACTATTCACTTCGATCTACGATTAACGAATCGCTTTGACAAAGTTACGGCTTCTTTCTCATTGTGACCGAAGAAACACTCTGAATAAGTCAAGTACTTTCAAGTTCAATTCAAAATAGTTAACGTGTTCCATTCTTGAACCAAGTCCCTTCGGCTGAGACTTTCGGTCGTCGTAAAGTGAGTCTTTTACGGATAATGTCCGCGGTGTTAAACGTTCGCGAAAAGAACTCAAGTGTGGATTGGGTGACTGTTATAGAACCCTGTATCGCACTACCGCTATTAAAAAGTGTTCGTACACCTTTTCACTATTGAATTACTTCCGAGTTTATTCAATTTATCATCTGGTAAAACTCCGTCGGTGTTTTACAATAAACACGGAGATCCAACCGACAAAACAACTCACTCTCTTGCCCTTTGAAGCATCGAAAGGTATATGTAAGTTTTATTTTATGTAACTTTTAACTCTGTTCTTAATCCTTATAATAAAACAATTATTCAAACAACCATCTCTCACTCATTTTAAACACTGAACTCTGACACAGTCCGCGTAGGGCTGATATGTGACACACAAACCCACAAACAAATAATTGGTCAGGTCTTACCAACCTGACCTAATCAGCACACTGGTCTCTCCCTTTTCCTATTTTCCATACTACACTCGCCTATTGCTCGGGACATGACAGAATCCACGAAATTCATGGGATTCACGAAATTCATGGAATTCACAAAATTTATGGAATTCACGAAATTCATGGAATTCACAGAATTGGTATAATTCAGGGAATCCACAGAATTCATGGAATTTAAATTATTCACTAAATTCACGAAATTCGCGGAATGCACGAAATTCGTGCAATTCACGGAATTCAAGAAATTCATGGAATTCACGCAATTCACGGAATTCATGGAATTCATGAAATTCGCGGAATTCGTGGAATTCGCGGAATTAACTGAATGCATAGAATCCAGGGAATTCACGAAATTCATGGAATTCGTGAAATTCATGGAATTCACGAAATTCATGGAATTCACAGAATTGGTGTAATTCAGGGAGTCCCCAGAATTCATGGAATTTACATTATTCACTAAATTCACGAAATACATGGAATTCATGAAATTCATGGAATTCACGGAATTCATGGAATTGACGGAATTCATGGAATTCACAGAATCCATGAAATTCACGGAATTCATGGAATTCACGGAATTCACGCAATTCACGGAATTCATGGAATTCGAGAAATTCACGGAATTCGTGGAATTTGCGGAATTAACTGAATGGATAGAATCCACGGAATTCATGGAATTCACGGAATTCATTGAATTCATGGAATTCACGAAATTCACGGAATTCACGCAATTCACGGAATTCATGGAATTCGCGGAATTCACGGAATTCACGGAACTTACATTATTCACTAAAATTATGGAATTCACTAAATTCATGGAATTCGTAGAATTCATGGAATTCACGAAATTCACGGAATTAACTAAATTCATGGAATACACGAAATTCATGAAATTCATGAAATTTGTCGAATTCACGTAATTCACGTAATTGACGAAATTCACGAAATTCACGAAATTAAATGAATTCATGGAATTCACGGAATTAAAGTGAATTCACCGCATTGAAAGGGATTAATTGAATTCACGAAATTCATGGAACTCACAGGAATTGACGGAATTCTCGCAATTCACGAAATTTATGGAATTCATGGAATTCAGAAAATTCATGGAATTGACGGAATTCACGAAATTAGCGGAATGCACGTAATTAGCGGAATTCACGCAATTAGCGGAATGAACGCAATTAGCGGAATGAACGCAATTAGCGGAATTTACGGAATTCATGGAATTCACGGGATTCGCGGAATTGACTGAATTCATGGAATTCGCGGAATTGACTGAATTCAAAGAATCCACGGAATTCATGGAATTCACGGAATTCATTAAATTCATGGAATTCATGGAATTCACGAAATTCATGGAATTAATGGAATTAATGGAATTCACGAAATTCACGGAATTCTTGGAATTCAAGAAATTCATGGAATTTACGAAATTCATGGAATTCACGGAATCCGTAGAATTCATGAAATCTATGGAATTCAAGAAATTCATGGAATTCACGGAATTCATGGAATTCAAGGAATTCATGGAATTCAAGGAATTAATGGAATTCATGGAATCCACTAAATTCATGGAATTCACAGAATTGGCGTAATTTAGGGAATCCACAGAATTCATGAAATTGACATTATTCACTAAATTCACGGAATTCGCGGAATTCACGAAATTCATGGAATTCGTGGAATTTGCGGAATTCACGAAATTCATGGAATTCAGGAAATTCATTGAATTCACGAAATTCATCGAATTCATGGAATTCAGGGAATCCACAGAATTCATGGAATTTACATTATTCACTAAATTCACGGAATTCGCGGAATTCGTGGAATTCACGGAATTCAAGAAATTATTCGAATATTATAATTTATTATTATTTACACTTATTTATTATTATAATTATAATTATTGAATATTATAAGAATATTATGGGGGTGGTGAGACCAAACTTGCAGTTATTTATAACTACAAGAAAACTATCCACCTAGAAACACTACCCGAAACGGGTAGTGTCACGCCTACCCTGAAAGGGAAATGGCTTAATGGTATACATGGAATTCACGGAATTCATGGATTTCACGAAATTTACAGAATTCACGAAATTCATGGAATTCATGGAATTCACGTAATTCATGGAATTCACGAAATTCATTGAATTCGCGGAATTCATAGAATTCACGGAATTCATAGAATTCACGGAATTTATGGAATCCATAAAATTCACGAAATTTATGGAATTGAAGAAATTCAGGAAATTCATGGAATTCACGGAATTCACGAAATACATTGACTTCAAGGAATTCACGGAATTCTTCGAATTCACAGAATTGGTGTTATTCACGGAATCCACAGAATTCACGGAATTCAGATTATTCACTAAATTCACGGAATTCGCGGAATTCGTGGAATTCATGGAACTGACGCAATTGACGGAATGCCCGCAATTAATGGAATCACAGAATTAATGGAACTCACGAAATTCTTGGAATTCACGAAATCTATGGAATTCAAGAAATTCATGGAATTCACGGAATTTATGGAATTCACGGAATTAATGGAATTAATGGAATCCACGAAATTCATGGAATTCACAGAATTGGCGTAATTCAGGGAATCCACAGAATTCATGAAATTTACATTATTCACTAAATTCACGGAATTCGCGGAATTCACGAAATTCGTGGAATTCACGGAATTCAAGAAATTCATGGAATTCACGCAATTCACGGAATTCATGGAATTCATGAAATTCATGGAATTCGTGGAATTTGCGGAATTAACTGAATGCATACAATCCACGGAATTCCTGGAATTCATGAAATTCACGAAATTCATCGAATTCATGGAATTCACGAAACCCATGGACATCACAGAATTGGTGTAATTCAGGGAATCCACAGAATTCATGGAATTTACATTATTCACTAAATTCACGGAATTCGCGGAATTCGTGGAATTCATGGAATTCAAGAAATTATTGGAATATTATAATTTATTATTATTTACACTTATTTATTATTATAATTATAATTATTGAATATTATAAGAATATTATGGGGGTGGTGAGACCAAACTTGTAGTTATTTATAACAACAAGAAAACTATCCACCTAGAAACACTACCCGAATCGGGTAGTGTCATGCCTACCCTGGAAGGGAAATGGCTTAATGGTATATATATACAGAATTCACGAAATTCATGGAATTCATGGAATTCACGTAATTCATGGAATTCACGAAATTCATGGAATTCACGGAATCCATAAAATTCACGAAATTTATGGAATTCAAGAAATTCAGGAAATTCATGGAATTCACGGATTTCACGAAATACATTGACTTCAAGGAATTCACGGAATTCTTCGAATTCACAGAATTGGTGTTATTCACGGAATCCACAGAATTCACGGAATTCACATTATTCACTAAATTCACGGAATTCGCGGATTTCGTGGAATTCATGGAACTGACGCAATTGACGGAATGCACGAAATTAATGGAATCACAGAATTAATGGAAGTCACGAAATTCTTGGAATTCACGAAATTCATGGACATCACAGAATTGGTGTAATTCAGGGAATCCACAGAATTCATGGAACTTACATTATTCACTAAATTCACAGAATTCGCGGACTTCATGGAATTTGCGGAATTCATGGAATTCACGGAATCCATAAAATTCACGAAATTTATGGAATTCGAGAAATTCAGGAAATTCACGCAATTCATGGAATTCATGGAATTCACGGAATTCATGGAATTCACGGAATTCGTGGAATCCGCGGAATTAACTGAATTCATAGAATCCACGGAATACATGGAATTCACGAAATTCGTGAATTCACAGATTTCACGAAATTTACGCAATTCACGGAATGCACGGATTTCACGGAATTACCGGAATTAGCGGAATTCACACAATTCCCGGCATTCACGGAGTTCAGGGAATTCTCGGAATTCATGGAATTCACGCAATTCATGAAATGCAGGGAATTCATGGTATTCACGGAATTCATGGAATGCACGGAATTCGCGCAATTCACGGAATTCATGAAATTCACGAAATTCGTGGAATTGACGGCATTCGCGGAATCCATAGAATTCACTCAATTCATGGAATTCAAGAAATTCATGGAATTCACGAAATCCATGGACTTCAAGGAATTGACGGAATTCTTCGAATTCACAGAATTGGTGTTATTCACGGAATCCACAGAATTCATGGAATTGACGGAATTCACGAAACTCATGGAATTCAAAAAACACATGGAATACACGGAATTCATGGATTTCATGGAGTTCATGGAATTCACGGAATTCATGGAATTCACGAAATTCATGGAATTCACGAAATTCATGGAATTCACAGAATTCCCGGAACTTACATTATTCACTTATTTTATGGAATTCACTGAATTCATGGAATTCGCGGAATGCGTGGAATTCATAGAATTTACGAAATTCGTGGAATTCATGGAATTCACGAAATTCACGAAATTAATTAAATTCATGGAATTCACGAAATTCACGGAATTCGTCGAATTCACATAATTCACGTAATTGACGAAATTCACGAAATTCACGGAATTAACTGAATTCATGGAATTCACGGAATTAAAGTGAATTCACCGCATTGAAAGGGATTCATTGAATTCACGAAATTCATGGAATTCACGAAATTCATGGAATTCACAAAATTCATGGAATTCATGGAATTCACGCAACTCATGGAATTCACGGAATTCACGGAATTCACGCAATTCATGGAATTCATGGAATTCACGGAATTCATGGAATTCACGGTATTCGTGGAATCCGCGGAATTAACTGAATTCATAGAGTCCACGGAATACATGGAATTCACGAAATTCGTGAATTTCAGAAAATTCATGGCATTCACGAAATTCATGGAATTCACAGAATTCGTCGAATTCACAGATTTCACGAAATTTACGCAACTCATGAAATGCAGGGAATTCATGGTATTCACGGAATTCATGGAATGCACGGAATTCGCGCAATTCACGGAATTCATGAAATTCACGAAATTCGTGGAATTGACGGCATTCGCGGAATCCATAGAATTCACTCAAATCATGGAATTCAAGAAATTCATGGAATTCACGAAATCCATGGACTTCAAGGAATTGACGGAATTCTTCGAATTCACAGAATTGGTGTTATTCACGGAATCCACAGAATTCATGGAATTGACGGAATTCGCGAAAATCATGGAATTCAAAAAACACATGGAATACACGGAATTCATGGATTTCACGGAGATCATGGAATTCACGGAATTCATGGAATTCACGAAATTCATAGAATTCACGAAATTCATGGAATTCACAGAATTGGTGTAATTCACAGAATCGACAGAATAAATGAAATTTACATTATTCACTAAATTCACGGAATTCACGGAATTCACGAAATTCGTGGAATTTACGGAATTCAGGGAATTCATGAAATTCGCGAAATTCACGGAATTCATGAAATTAACGAAATTCAAGGAATTCACGATATTCACGGAATTAACTAAATTCATAGAATTCACGGAATTCATAGAATTCACCGAGTTCATGGAATCCACGGATTTCATGGAATGGATGGAATTCACGGTAAACTTGGAATTCATGGAATTCATGGAATTCACGGAATTCACTGAATTCACGAAATTCATGGTATCACTGACTTCTTGGAATTCACGGAATGCACGCAATTCATGGATTTCATGGAATGCACGGAATTCATGGAATTTTTTTTCACGGCCATACCACGCTGAAAAAAACAGTTCTCGTCCGATCGCTAAAGTTAACAGCGTGCTGTTGGCCCGTCGTGGGTGTCGTGAGCCCACACTTGTAGTTATTTACTACAAGAAACTATCCACCTAGAAATACTACCCGAATCGGGTAGTGTCACGCCTACCCTGAAAGGGAAATGGCTTAATGGTATACGTACATACACACACGTAATTCATGGAATTGACGGAATTCACGAAATTCACGGAATTCACGAATTTCACAGAATTCACAGAATTCACGGAATGCACGGAATTCGTGGAATTCACATAATTAAGGGAATTCACACAATACGTGGAATTCATGAATTTCATGGAATTCACGGAATGCATGGAATTCATGGAACTGACGCAATTGACGGAATGCACGAAATTCATGAAATCACAGAATTAATGGAATTCACGAAATTCCTGGAATTCACGACATTCATGGAATTCATGGTATTCACGAAATTCTTGGAATTAACGGAATTGAAGGAAATTTACCGAAATGAAGGGAATTCATTGAATTAATGGAATTCACGAAATTCATGGTATAACGGAATTCATGGAATTCAGGGAATTCACGGAATTCATAGAATTCACGGAATTCATCGCATTCACGGAATTCACAGAATTCATGGAATTCACGGAATTCAAGAAATTCACAGAATTCTTCGAATTCACAGATTTCATGGAATTTACGCAATTCACGGAATGCACGGATTTCACGGAATTCCCGCAATTAGCTGAATTCACGCAATTCACGGAATTAACTAAATTCATGGAATTCACGAAATTCATGGAATTCATGGAATTCACGGAATTGAAGTGAATTCACCGAATTGAAAGGAATTCATTGAATTCACAAAATTAATTAAAATCACCAAATTCAGGGAATTCACGGATTTCATGGAATTCGCGGAATTCATGGAATTCATGGAATTCATGGAATGCACGGAATTCAGGGAATTCATAAGATTCATGGAAATC
>CAKNYM010046319.1:4418-38949 GCA_932195095.1 Andricus curvator
CATATGATGCACCCGACGGTCGGTCAAACCTTGGCCCAAATATGGGCCGGCTGTCAGATATACTAGGGTTCATTATTTCAAAACGACAGAAATTTGGGTACGAATAGCTGTACTTTTGTGTAGACATACCCATATGTGTACCGAAATTTCGGTAAACGTAGACCCTTCCTTTTTTTTGAGAAAAAAAATTCGAAGCTCCATCTTTATGATAAATTGCAAATGTTCCGAAAAATTTACATTTGATGTAATTCTTAATCGTTTTAAAATAGTCTGAAACACCTAAAAAGCAAAACGTTACACGAAAGTTTAAAAAAATTGTAATTGAAAAAATTGTCGCAGTACGAGATAAAATTTCTAAGTTTCGTCGATGCAAATTTCAAATGCTCATTAAAAATGACACTTTGTGTCATTTTCAAAAGTTCTAAAATGGCCTAAAACGCGAGAAAAACAAATATTACACGAAGAAAAATTAGTCAAAGTGGGCGCAAAAAAATGTTTGAAAAAAATTGTATAAAAACTGTTTGAAAAAAATTGTTTAAAAAAAATGTTTTGATCAGAAATTTTTGAAAAAAAATTGTTTGAAGAAAATTAAAAAAAAAAATTTGTTGAAAAAAATTGAAACAAAAATGTTGAAAAAAATTTGTTGTAATCGGTTTCAATTATTTATTTAAAAATTATTTCATTTATATTCCCGTTAACAGTTAATTTATTTTACATCTACATGATATCGCATAATAATAAAAAAATTAATGAGAAAAAAGTGTTAAAAAATTGTTTCTTTTCAACTGCCTTGAGCTGTGCCTTATGAGGATGGTTTTTTCATTGATTTTCAATTCTCTAGGTATAGAGTAATGGGTAAGACTCCCGACTGTCAGGCGATAGATTCAAATATAGATGTAGGTTCGAAACCCCGTAGCGTTAGAAATTTTATTTGTAATATAATGTTTAAAAATGTAATATATGTATCCATTCTAAGCAGGCCCATTAACATTGATAGTCAAAATATTCGCCATCAATTATTATTTATTTTTTGAATACCTTTTTTGTGTATTTTCACCTGTTTAGTACGAACCTTCAAAAATCAAAGTCGGCCCCACATTGTTGTCCAAGGTTGGGCCGACATCATCTTAATAGATGGCCCATGTATGGGACCAAATGTCGGGCCGACGTTGAGAAGCCAAAGGCGGTTGACCGCTATCATTTAGCTGGTTGGCCCGACCAGTGGCGCACAAAGTTGGACCGACCGTCCGACGGTTGGCCCGACCGTAGATCGACGATCAATTCGCAGAAGAAGAGTTGGTTAAACAACGCTTCTTCTCAATTTTGGGCCAACTTTGAAAACCAATGGTATGCCAACCTGGTATTTCGCGGTTGGCTCAACCATGACAACCATTGTTGGCCCAACTGTGTAAAATAGGGGCGGCATGCGTTATCATTGCGCTGGTTGGCCCGACCATTAGCTCACAAAGTTGGGCCAACTTTGAAAACCAATGGTATGCCAACCTTGTATTCCGTGGTTGGCTCAACCATGACAACTATTGTTGGCCCAACTGTGTAAAATAGGGACGACATGCGTTATCATTACGCTGGTTGGCCCGACCATAGGCTCATAAAGTTGGGCCGACCTTACAATGGTTGGGCCAACCATGGCCCGACCGACAATTCGCACCTGGGTAAGGATAGAAATTGGCCGGAAGTCTTTAGTGGAAGTAGGACTGGTGATTTTAGGTATCGGTTGTATTAGTGCCTTTTTCCATATATTTGGAAAAATACCACTTTGTAAAGATGCATTATAAATCTCCAATAATATTGGGAAGATAACTGGAAGAGCTAACCGGATCATTTTTATCGACATTCCATCCATACCGATCGCATTAGAATTAACTTCCATTACTTCCTTAAGGAAAGTCTCAGGAGTAATGACCAAAAAGAAGAAATCATGTTCATCAAATGAAAAATGTTTTCTTTTTTGTTTTTATTTCTGATTGCGTTAAAGTTAAATTGGTTGTCAGAGTCCCTCATTTTCGTCTGAACAAGATTCCGAAGATTGCGAAATTCCGCTTGTATACTACTATTCCTGGTTCTTCTTGCTAATTTACGTTTCGTGTCCCTTTTTCTCATCAATTCTCTTATTTCTATAGTAATCCATGGGGCCGTTTCCCTTCAAGAAAGTGGTACATATAAAGGCGCGAATTCGTTAAATGCATGAGTCAAAATGGTGATTAGACCTTTACGTATTCACGTCACGAACTGAGGATAAATTCGCCCAATCATATGATATTAAATGATCCTGAAACTCTTGTTCATTGATTAGTGTAAGATTTCGAGTCAGTGTAGGAGTAGGATTTAGGTGGGAGATTACTGGACATTTGGTACTCAATGTTGATAAGATCATGATTAGACAAGAACGGAATTGCATGCTGTGAATAGGATAGCACTTTGTCAAGCTCATTGTGTCGTTTTTCCATTAATTCAATTTGTTTATTTTCAATCTTTTTTTATGATTTAAACTAAAAATACGCATCCTAGCGTAAAATGATTCTAAGCAAATTTGTAGATATAATTTAGGTAAAAAATTTTATTAAATAAAATGTTATTGTAGTTTGTGTCCTTTTTCCAAAAAGTTAATTTTTTTATTCTTAATATATTTGTATAACAAGAGTTTATAACAAATTTGTAGACCTTTTTTGGTTGATCAACTTTCGTCTTTTCATTTTTACATTCTCATTCTAATGAGAAGGTATTGGTTTTATGTAAAATTTGACATAGTCGGTTTTCATCAAATCTCCACGTTTTGAGACCCCCTGAGCTAGAAAAAACGATTTTTACCAAGGTGTCTGTCTGTCTCTAGTCTGTCTGTCTGTCTGTAGCCACGATAACTTTCGAAAAAATGATCAGATTTGATTGAGCTTTGGCACACTTTTTTATGGCCGAAAAATAGAGAACGAGTTCGTTAACCAGCTATTTTGGATGAAAATCCAAAAAGTGAGCACATTTTGAAAATTTTTGAGACCACTTTTTTGGAAGATTTCAAAATTCTATGTACGGTTATTAGTAGTACGCAAAATGACGAACAAAATATTCTTATGACTTTTTGTGATAAAAAAAAATTACTGGAGTTATAGCATTTTCAAAATTCCAAAAAACAAACGAAAATGAACATTTTGAGCCGAAAAATGCACGATATGAAAAAAAGTCAAGAGGAGAAAAACGTTGATTCCTGAACACCCTATAATGTGTGTCATTTTTCCAAAAATTTAATTTTTTTATTTCTAATCTTATTTTTTACGATTAAAAGAAAATCTACTTGTCCTATCTAAAAATGATTAATAACAAATTTGTAGATCCCTTTTGGGGTGAACAACTTTTGTGTATTAATTTTTTTTCGTACCTTGTGTCGTTTTTCAAAAGATTTAATTTTTTTATTTTTAATGTTATTTTTTACGATTAAAACAAAAAATACGCGTCCTATCAAAAAATTATTCATGTCAAATTTGTAGCTCTTTTTTGCATGAGCGACTTTTGTCTATTCATTTTTTCATAGTTTGTGTCGCTTGTCCAAAAATTTAATTTTTAATGTTTTATACGAATAAAACAAAAACTACGTGTGCTATAAAAAGGTAACTAATATCAAATTTGTAGGTCTTTTTTGGATGCACAATTTTTGTTGATTCATCTTTTTTCGTATCTTGTATAGTATGATCGCAAAATGGAATTTTTTATTTTTCATTATTTTTTCTGCGATCAAGAAAATTCAAAAAGTCGTTAAGATAATCTTGTAGGGCTTTCAAAAAGCAACGTTTTCCTTTTCTAGACTTATTTTCATGTCGTGCGGTTTTTGACTTTAAATGTTTATTTATTTTTATTTTAAAAATGCTATAACTCTGATAATTTTCTTTTTATCAACAAAATTCGTGAGGATAAATTCTGCAAGTTTCTGAGTACTACGAATAGCCGTACATATAATTTTTGAATCTTGAAAAAAATGGTGTCAAAAATTTTGATAATGCTCTTTTCGAATTTTTATCCAAAATAGCTGGATAACGAACTCGATCTTTCTTTTTTTCCCCTAAAACTGTGTGCCAAAGCACAATTCAATACGATTAGACTTTCAAAAGTTATCCGGTAGAAATCCGGTAGAAATCCGCGATAGTCAGTTTTCACATAAAAACAATACCTTTATACTATGATTGAGAATGTAATATATTGTTTATCGTCTTGACATAAAGAAAAATTTTTTAATATTGGGAAGACGACAGTAATCTATATGATATATCTGATCGTGTCTTTGAGACGTATCGATTGCCCAATTGAAGAACCTTTCATGACCTACCATAACCTACCAATATCGGTTTAAAATTTTTTAACAAAATTATTGTATTTACCTTATTTATAAGAGTTTTTTATGTTGGGAATAGAACAGTACTGAATTTTATGTCATTGTTCGACTTAGAAAGTTTAAAAAAAAGTTTGAATTGTTCATTGTAAGAGATATCACATCGATTAACATTTCGGAGGGCTCTCTGATATTCTGAAAATAAGATTTTCGGTAACACCGAAACATAATCCTATAAAATATTAAAAGTATCCGTTTTTCCCCTTATTAGAGAAAAACCTACCTCTATGAGAAAGCAAAATGCTCATAAAATGAGCACAAATAAATACACTCACAGTGAATACACGTATCCATAGTACTCCGCAGGGTATACTTTTTTTGTTTTGTTAGTTTTTACGATTAAAATAAAAGCTGCTTGTCCTATTGAATAATTAGTAATAAAAAATTAATGGACCTTGTTTTTGAAGAACTTTTTTCTGTTAGTTTTTTTCGTATCTTGTGTTGTTTTTCCAAAAATTTAATTTTGTAATTTTTACTGTAATTTTTTACGATTAAAACAAGAACTACGCGTCCTATCAAACAATGATTGAATAAACATTTGTACATCTATTCTGGGTAAATAAGTTTGGGCTATTCAGTTTTTTTTCGTATCTTGTGTTGTTTTTCCAAAAATTTAACTTTTTTAGTTTTCATGTTATTTTTTACGATTAAAACAAAAACTGCGAGTCTTATAAGAAATGATTAATAACAAAAATTTGTAGATCTATTTTGATTAGAAAAGATCACAAAGTAGTATAAGGAGATCCAACTCTAATATAAGGATACCCCCCATTTTTCCGTGCCCACTTCCTATAGCATACCCACAGCATACCAGATTAAGTATTGTAGCGCCTCTCATGAGAACATTTGAAACTGTTGAAAACCAACGGCAAAACCTATGTTATAACGGTCTTCCGCAATAAGAGGCGCTAGAATACGTTATATGAAGTGCTATAGGATGTGGGCACGGAAAAATGGGGGTACAATTTTCCGAAATGGCCCTTAGAGTTGGATCTCCTTATACTACTTCGTGGAAAAGATGTTGGAAAGCTATGTTAGTTTTCTGAGTGATATCATTTATAAAAATATAATTTTAAAGATGGTAAAAATGACATACTTCAGACCAAAAGAATTCATTTGTTGGATCCTTTGTTCCAATTCATCGACGTTTCGAAAACATATAGTTTTCCTCATCAGGATAAACTTATTGAATAGAGAAGTTTACAAACATCATCATAAACTATAAAATAGTTCCAAATTCTCCTTTTCCCATTTTTCTTTAGCTTATGTTCCTTTCAGGTTACATTTTTTGAAAAAATTTTCAACTTTATGTTGATTTTTAAAAAATTAGATAGAAACTTCCAAAATTGTAATTAAAAATAATAATTTTGTAAAAAACATTTTGTAAACATCGGAAACAAAACTATCGTTTTGCTTCATTTGTCAAACAAAATCTATTTTGGTTGAACACCCTGGCGGACCGAACGAACGGAACGGATACGCTACAGCGTATCCTTATAGTATCCACATCGTATCCTCTCCGTATCATGCAAGAAAAACTCATTAAAAAAGAAAGATTAACAGTTCACTTGTTGAAATTCGGAATCTACGTGAAATTTTGCGTTAAAAGGTCACGGAGTAATCGCAGTAGTTTTTCTTGCAACATTAAAAACTTTAAAAAATATAATACTTATCGATGAAGTGCGCTGGAGGCGACTTCAAACGCATCGTCGTTCAGTAGCAGTTAATAGGCGTTATCCGTCGACGATGCGTTTGAAGACGCCTTCAGCCCACGTTATCGATAAGTATTATATTTTTTTAAAGTTTTTAATGTTGCAAGAAAAACTATTGCGATTACTCCGTGACCTTTTAACGCAAGATTTCACGTAGAATCCGAATTTCAACAAGTGAAATGTTCATCTTCCTTTTTTAATGAGTTTTTCTTGCATGATACGGAGAGGATACGATGTGGATACTGTGAGGATACGCTGTAGCGTATCCGCTCCGTTCGTTCGGTCCGCCAGGGCAATTTTGTTAATTTTTTTTTTTTTCGTATCTTGTGTCATTTTTCCAGGGACCCGACCGAAAGTTTCGTTCCATTTCGTTATTGATAAAAAAAATAATTTTTCACTAAACTTTGAACTGCTATTTCTAGATTTGGATGAAATTAGATAATATCTGAAATTACATTGATGATTGAATCAAAATTATTTTGTTTAATTGTCAGTAACGAAATGGAACGAAAGTTTTGTTCGGGTCCCTGCATTTTTCCAATAATTATTTTTTGATTTTTGATTTTTTTTGCGATTAAAGTAAAAAATACGCGTCCCATCAAAATATGATTAATTACAAATTTGTAGATCTATTTTTGGTGAATAACTTTTGTCTGTTCATTTTTTTTCGTATCCTGCGTGATTTTTCCAAACATTTTATTTTTTTATTTTTAATGTTATTATGCACGATTAAAACAAAAACTACGCGTCTTATCAAAAAATGATTGATTAAAGTTTTTTAGATCTATTTTGGGTGAATAACTTCTGTTTATTTTTATTTTTTTTTGTATTTTGTGTTGTTTTTCCAAAAAAATTATTTTTTATTTAATTTTTTTGTCATTTTTTAAGATTACAGAGAAACTACGAATCCTATACAAAATTATTTGTAACAAATTTGTAGATCTATTTCGATTGAATATTTTGGTGATTAAATTCACGATGGGGAATTGTATTGACCCTCTGGTATTAAAGGAGTTGGTTTTTCTTTGTATGGGCTTCTTCTATTTTTATCGAAAGCATATTACTATAAAACGTCAATTTGTTTTTGTTTAGCATATTACTGAAAATGTAAATTTGTTTTGTTTAGAAATAAATCACTGAAGAGGATTCCCAGATGAGTCAAAACGTCTGATTGAAAACACAGTTTTTTTATTACTGGACCCAAAGCCCATACAAAGAAACACCAACTCATTTAATACCAGAGGGTCGATACAATTCCCCATCATGAATTTCATTAATTTGGGCAATCAAACACAAAGAAGAGGCAACGGATTCTTCCAAGACATCCAACAGCGATATAGAAAGGTTGTATCTTCTAATCTCTCACAGTGGTCAAATGCGAAAAAGTCCTTGGCCAAAAAATTCAACCAGAAAGTCTTTTTCCTACGTTGTAAAAGACAAAATTCACCTCCAAAACATCATAACTTCCGCGCGTTCAAGTTATTAATAATTGATATTTTCGTTTCCGAGCGTACTTTACAGAAAAAAATAACCACATTAGAAGCAAAAATCAAACAAGTATTACCTCCGAATGTTTATGAAAAGTTCTTTGAATTAGAATTAAGAAAAATACTTTCAATTTTTGAAGCTCACAAAAATAATTGTTAATCCAAGTTTCAAAATCTCATCATTGAAAATAATATTCATGAAAATAGATCCTTTTCTACACACACAATTAATTTTCAAAATAATGTTTTAAATGACAAATGGTTTGTCAATACAATAACTGATATCCAAATACAGAATCGGAAACAAAAAAATACATTAACGAACACACTGCAAAACAATTAAAAGTCTCTAACAGTATTCCTGCCAGATGTTACGGCTTACCAAAAATTCACAAACCTGACGTTCCTCTTAGACTTATAGTCTCCACGAATGGCAGTCCTTCCTACAACCTGGCAAGGTATCTCAGTAAAACAATCTCTGACAGCATAACCCCTCCTATTTCTCGGGTAAAAAATAGTATTGAATTTGTCCAACGCATTCAAAATATTAAAATCCCTCGAGACTTTGGGGTAATGTCACTTGACGTAGTTTCTTTGTTTACAAACGTTCAAGTTGGGTTAGCACATGAGGCGATAAAAAAAACGATACGACGATATCAAAGCAAAAACTAAAATACCCCTTACAGAATTTAGAAATGGCCTTAGAGTTTGCACCACTAACTCCGCATTCAAATTTAAAGGCGTGTCGTACAAACAGAAATCAGGCTTTCCTATGGGGTCTCCCCTCTCCCCTATTGTTACAGATATCGTCATGGACGATCTAGAAAAAGAATGCCTAGCAAAACTTCCGTTCGAACTTCCATTCTATTTCCGTTATGTCGATGATATCATAACCGCAGTACCAAAAAATGAAGTTGATACAATTCTTACCCTTGAGAAAGAAACTGACAATCAGATCAGTTTTCTAGGCGTAGTGGTCATTTGCGATGGTGACGGCTTAAAAATTAACTGGTACAAAAAACCTACTAGCTCAGATAGATTTCTTAATTTTCCTCACATCACCCGATGAAATATAAAATAAATGTTATCAACAACCTTGTAGACAGGAGTATCATTCTCTCTCATAAAGATTTCCATTCTCAGAATATCAAAAAAATTAAAGCAATTTGAACAACAAATAGTTACCCCCTACAAATGATTAATAGGATAATTAAACAACGCTTACAAGCCATCGCACAGAAAAACTCTCATACAAACATTCAAACCGATCAACCCTCGACGTGGAGGGCTAATCTAGCCATGCCTCTACAAACATGCACACACTAACGAGTGACACTCACACAGAAATTCAAACACATCAACCCTCGACTAGCCGTACCTCTACAAACACGCACACACTAACGAGTGATACGGACACAACCGACCCAGATCAACCTGTGATCTCACTACAAGCAACGAAATATATACCCTTCTTAAAATGACAGATAGGATCCGATAGAGACGGATAGGATTCGGAATTTCTTCGCATCTATCCGGATTTTTATACGGTAATTGTGTCTGGTTTTAAATCTGGTTCTATGCGGAACTTGGTCGTTGTATACAACTTTTTCTATCTAGTTTTTTATCCGGTTGTATACGAAATATTTTCGGTGTTTAGTAAAGCCCTATACGGTTTTCATTGGATTCTATCCGGATACTTATACGGTTTTTGTGTCCGACATTTAATACGGTTCTATACGGAACTTAGTCGGTGTATACAATTTTTTCTATCTGGTTTTTTATCCGGTTATATGCGAAATATTCTCGGTGTCCAGTAGAAGCCTATACGGTTTTCATCTGATTCTATCCGGATACTTATACGGTATTTTTGTTTGGTTTTAAATCTGGCTCTATGCGGAACTTGGTCGGTGTATACAATTTTTTCTATCTGGTTTTTTATTTGATTGTATGCGGAATATTTGCGCGGCCCATATTGCCCTATCCATTACAGCAGCTCGAAACAGATAAATAAATTTGCAAAACAAAACTGTTTTATATATAATAACTGCACTTAATTTATTTTGAAATTACGCAATTGCACGCACGGTCACTTACAAACATAATCACACGCACAACGCTATGAAAAATTGCACCCGCTGGGGATTCGAACCCTACCTAAACAACCTAAATCTAAACCGCACGCTCTAGCTAATTACGCTAATGTATCGCTTGGATTTTGTCGACAAAATCTCAGCCAAGCTTTTTCGCTGAAAAGCCAGGGCTAACGGAGGAATATTTTTTCGTTTTACAAAATTTATATGAATAGGTGGATTTAAAAATGCGTAATAATAATATTTAAATTAAATTTATTTAAATTTTAATAGTTTAATGTTTAATTTAAATATTCATTTAATTTGTGATTTCTCTTCAAATTGTAAAGCTCCAAAATTTAAAGGATTTATTACTTTCAGATGTATTATAAGTAAAAAATATTTAAATTTTAGTACAATTTTTCAGCATAAAAAATAATCTAATGATTATAGTTATAATAATCTTATTTTGTAAAAATTTGGAAGTAAGAACAAAAGCAGCTACTACAAATAATTTATTGGAACATTTCAGTTAAAAAAATTGTTCCATATAAAAAATACTTGAACCTGAAATTAATATTCTGACTTTAAAGTTGAACTTGAAAATCAAATCGAAGGCTAGCTGAAATTAGACGTCTTAAGATTGAAAAATTTTAAATAATAAAGCTTTCATAAAATTTTGCTAAAAGTTAGTAATTATTTATACATTTTGGTCAAATATAAGAATGCACATTACATAATATAATAAATAGTATAATAGTATAATAAATTAGTATATTAAATTACAAACATAGGTAAATGAAGTAAACGGTGTTTTTTCGTTAAATAATTTTTTTATTTTATTTCTGAAACAATATTTGAAGGGTTGCAGTATACAGAATTAGATAAGCAAAAGAATCGAAATTTTTTAGGAGAGCGAAATAACATTCTGTAAAATCGAAATCACCATTTAAAGTTAAAAACAAAAGTTTACTCCAGAGCTAAAGTGTTTCTGAATTGAGGCCAAAAAAGTATAATTAATCAAATTTTCCAGTTCCGAGAAATAAAATGTGGAAGTTTACAATCTCAAAGTGACAGGAACCTCAAATTGAAACAGGCTCGGTTGATGATCACGATAAAAAGTGCAATTTTCAGTTTAAACAAAAAATAAAAATTTGTTCCCGAGATATTGAGTTTCTAAATTGGGAGAAAATGAGTTTTGTCTAGAAAAAGTTAACCAATTCCGAGTAAATCATTCAAGAATTTGGCGCTTCTAATTTCATGGGTTTTGAAAATCGTTTTTAGATAGCGACTAAAAATATATTTTTCAATTTTTAAAAATAATAAAAACTTGCTCTCGAAATATGGGGAGGCTGAATAAGAATAAAAAAGTTTTCATAGAAAAAACTTATTCTGTTCCGGGAAAACAAAGATTTAATATGACGGTATCGCACTGTAACTGTTGTAAAAGTTATAAAAGTGGCTTTTGGTAGAAAATGAAGATTAACATTTTGTGTGGGAATTTGATTGCGGTATTTTGGTGCGAACAACGTGGCAAATAGCTTTATTTAAGAGTTGATTCTTTGAAAAAAGTATATTATTATTTTAAAGTATTTAAAAACTTTTAGGAAGAGGAATATGGTCACAAAAAAAGTTTTAAAAAAGATAAGAGGTTAGGCATGTAAAAAAAAGAAGGCAGTAGACATGTGTACAGAGAGTCAGGTATCTGGTTACGTATTACCAATCTTTTTATTACTACAATAAAAATGAGATTTCAAACAAATCCTTTAACAACATGTACTTGATTTTTTAATAATTTTTAATGTAAAAAAGCTCCTTTTTGTCAAAAATGTCGGTCATCTAGCTTTGTACTGCAAACCTTTATTTAATAACCGTATAAACTATATCTTAGAAGAAAAAAAACATATTCTCATATTTGAATTTTGTGTTTCGTTTTTCATAAACCCCCAATATTTTTTTTAAATCGCTATAACTTTTGACCTAATTGAAATATTCATCGTTTTATTTCCATTTTAATAGCGCTTATTATCTTCTTTTGTAATCCACAAAAAAAATATAAAGAAAGGTGTAGTCGAGAATGGCACGAACTCGCGAACTGATAGCGGTAATGCAGCGCTACTGCGCTTGCCCTGATTAAGGTCAAGCTGCCATCTTGGTTCCCCGCGAAATTCAAAATCCGTCTTTTTTATTGGCGTGGTTAACGTGTGTCGTGCTTAGAAAAACGGGTTTCTAACCTTACTTTCTTGTGGATCTTATTTCGCTTTAACATACAAAAAAAATGCTCACAGGCAATTTAATGACATATAATCATAAGCTTCAGACCCCAGATATTTAAATTATATTGTTTTATTGATAAATGTGAGTACTTACTTCGCATAATTTTTAATAGGGTTGTTTCGCAATATTAGATACAATAATTTTTTAATGCATAATTTTAATCTAAACTCAAGGTGCGTTCTAAAATTTTTTTCTGTTGAGTCGTTCAACAGAAAAAAAAATTAGAAATTGAAGGCGGGAAAACACTTTTTCAAGTTGGTATCACGTGGGCGTCACGTGACTCAGAGGTTCTCATAATTATCAATGTGATGATTTGGCTTTGATGGAAACTAACGAAACTTATGATAAAGAGGTTAGGCCACCTAACCGTTTCATTTTCACTCCTCAGATTTCTGCACTTACGAAGTCACAATTACTCTTCAAATACTCCGATACCATAAATATATCTATTTTCGGTAGATTTCCGGTATGGGCTTTTACGAAACCTTCCTTTGACATTTTTTAAACAATATTTTGCGACTCATATTTTCGACGTGCAGATAACCAAAACAAAACATCGGCACAGAAAACGATATTTGAGAATCACTGACACATAAACTGTGATTGGTGGAAAATCCGACCCCTTTGGCGTCAGAGGGGCCCTCCAATCGACATCGTGATAGAAAATTCATATTTCAGCATTAAATTAAAAATAGTAAACAATTGTAAGTTCCGACATAGTTGAAATGTAAGTTCCGACATAGTTCCTGATCGGGCCGCATAGGATTCCGTCGGGCACATAATTCAGTTTTCTGTTTCCGATGTTCGCTTCAAAGCCGGATAGATCCAGATAGAAAACGGTGGTTGGACTTAGATAAAAGAGTCTTCTAACTTAAATTCCGACAAAGTTCCGGATAGGGCCAGATAAAATGCTATTTTTCATATGTCATCCAGATTAAAATCAGGATAGAGTCACTAGTTTTCCGTTTAAGATTTTAGAAACCGAAGGAGATCCAGATAGAGACGGAATAAAATCCGACGTGGGCTATCCGCACCTTTATCCGGTTTTGTATCTGACTCTATCGGATCCTATCCGTCATTTTAAGCAGGGTATCCCTACCATACATACAGGGACTATCAGAAAAATTGGCAGGCATTCTTAAACCTTTCGATGTAACACCGGCCTTCCGAAATGTAAATGATTTATCATGCATTTTTAAATCAAAGAAAGATCCTATCCCTACATTTGACGGTAAAAATGTAGTATATAAAATAGCTTGTTCTGGTTGTGACTCCTTCTACATAGGCACAACAAAACGTCCGAGTGAATTCAGAATATATGAACACACAAAAGACGTCTATAAACCACCTTCAAAATGGACCGCATTAACTAAACATTCCTGGTATGAAGACCACAGATTCAATTTCCAACAGACTAAAATCATTGGCAAAACTGATAATTACAGGAAACGTATGCTGCTAGAAATGATTCACATTGCAAGTGAACCTAATACTGTCAATCAAAGAACAGACATTCAAAAACTTTCTTCCTTTGATAAGGCTTTATTTAAAAAACATTAAACAATTCTGTACTCACTTTCTGCTATAATTTCATCTTCTAGTGTCCTTGTACGTTCTTGAATCAATTTCTTTATTACAAATTCTTATACTATTTAGACGATCTAGAAGCCTTCATAATTTTTGATTTTTTTGATGACTAATACGTGTATTTTTGTATTAATGTAAGCACCGTGACGTACGCACGTTTTTTAGAACATGAATTGTACTCTGCACTATTTTTGGTCAAAATTCTGCGAATAAAAATGTTTTAAATCTAAATAAATATAAGTCCGAGCGCGAAAATGATTATAAATTAAAATATTCAGAGCAGAAAGTTAGCCTTGTATACGTGATTACAAGTTTATATGATGAACTGCTGGCGTTGTGACAAGGTAAATACATATTTTCGCGTAACGCACAAGCACGAATTTACGCAATTTTAAAATTAAGGTATTAAATAATTACAAACATTAAATGGATATATAAGTGACGTTTCCAAAGAAGACAAATCACTCCTGCCACATTTACTGACTTTAAAAATTGAAAATACGATATTAAATTTTTTTCCGGCAATATTATTTTTACATTTAGAGACTACTATATTTTCTACTTACAAATAAATATTTATTTAGCATTCAGGATCAACTTGAATTTTGCAGTCTCATGTCCGCGTTTTCAGGGAAGTTCCCAATAACATTAAAAATCAACCATAGCAATAAACCAGTACCCCTAAGTAACAAGAATTTTAAATGAAAATACAGGAAAGTCTCCGATTTCAAATTTACGACCTTCCCTTCAAATCTCACTGCACTCTGAGCTGTGATATGCACTTCTCCCATTAAAACTTTAAGCCGCATGGCCCGTTTCACATAATGCCCTTACACTTTAGAAATCAGTTGTTTTCCAATAGTGACAACATCAACTAGTCACTTTCGTTACAAAAGATGTGCTTTTCAAAAGAACGACGAAAAATTAAATTAAATTCATCTGTAGTGTTCGGCAACGAATGTTATTAGTGTATTAGTGATGTAAGGATTTTCTTACACAATTTATAAGGTTAGTAATGCCATGTAAAGATATAAATTTAAAAATAAAAAATAAATAAAAAAAATATTTAAAAAACTGATAAGATTAGAGAAATTATGGATAACTAAAAACTGTTTTTCAAATTAAAATAATTAAAAAATTCGTGAATTTTCATTGCCATAATAAAGCAGTTTTCTAATTATTCGTCATCGTTTTCCATTTATAATTCTTCGATTAGTTCATTCCCGTTTTATCGTGAATTAGTTACAATTATTCACAAACTAATTAAATTATATTTTATATTCTTTAATTCTATGAATATCAGAAAAATTATTGTATTTCTAACAAAAAATTGTACAACAAAAAGAGTCGTAATTGTATTTTAATCTCTAAAATTATATATTGTTCGTCACTGCTATTTTTATCGAAAGCATATTACTATAAAACGTAAATTTGTTTTTATTTAGCCATACCACGCTGAAAAAAAAAAGTTCTCGTCCGATCACTGAAGTTAAGCAGCGTTGGGCGCGTTTAGTACTTGGATGGGTGACCATTCGAGAATACTGCGTGCTGTTGGCCCGTCGTGGGTGTGGTGAGCCCACGCTTGTAGTTATTTACTACAAGAAACTATCCACCTAGAAACACTACCCGAATCGGGTAGTGTCACGCCTACCCTGAAAGGGAAATGGCCTAATGGTATACTTACTTACTTTTTTATTATTATTATTATCGATTAGCGATTCGAACTCGAAAGTTCATCGCCTCATCTACCCGAAACCGCCACGCATCTCTATCCTGTGCATCCTCCAACCAGTTTAAGTAATCATGTCCTAGTTCTTTTAGATCATCCCTTACATTTTTCTCCCATCTGTTTCTCGGTCTGCCTAGAGGTCTCTTACCAATCGGTTTCCTCTTAAAACTTGCGCCACTGTTCTTTCATTGCCCATTCTTGCTACATGCCCCGACCATCTTAATTTACGCGCTTGCATTACTCCATTAATATTTGCTGACCCGTAGAGAGCGTGCAGCTCATCATTATGCAGTTTTCTCCATTCACCAGTTCGTCCCTCTTTGGACGATAGATTTTTCTAAGTACTTTATTTTCAAAAACTCTAAACCTATTCTCCGCTCCTTTTGTTAGCGCCCACGTTTCACACCCGTACATGACGACCGGCATTATTATTGTTTTGTAAATTCTTACTTTGATGTTTCTAGATAGCTATCGCGATTTTAGTAGTATGTTTGCTGCATAATAGCACCCATTGCCAGCGTTAAGCCGCGCGTTGATTTCCGTTTTAATATTATTTTTGCTAGTTATAATAGACCCGAGGTATTTAAACTCGTTAACTACCGTTCTGACGGTAGGTCGTCGATGCCCGCGGCTTTGTTATTTTTTAACTTCTTTATGGCCATTTCTATTTCTATATCAGTAGGAGCATCAATTAATAGATCGGCAGTGTGGATTTCACCGAGATTACCTTCAAGGGGGGCTTCGCGTACATTTAATAACTTATCGAAATAGTTTTTCCATAAATTCAGTCTCTCTATCGCATCGGCTACTAGATTGCCATTTTCGTCCCTCATTACTTCCGTTCTATTTTGAAAGCCTTTCCTTATAAAATTGATTCCCCTGTACATCTCACGCGGGTTATTTTGTTTATTATGCGTTTCTGTTGCTAGTATTTTATTCTTTTCCCACTCCCTTGTCTTGGATCTATAAATTCTATTTGTACTTTTACTAATCTCGAGATACTTCTTATGTGTTTGATCGCACTTATTTTGTAAACTAATTAGTTTGGCCTTCCGACGTTTTTCAAACCAAAGTTTGCACTCTTCGTCAAACCATGGTTTGCTTTTGGTTACTTTCTTTAAACCTATAGTAAGTTTCGCGGCTGACTTTATCGCCTTTTTCATATTGCTCCACAGGGTTTCCGAGTCCTCCACGTAATTATCATTATCGTCTCTCTGTTCTTGGAGAACGTCGAAACTATTAGAAATCTCAAGGACTTGCATGTTGGTGGCGGAAGTGAGAACGTGTTAAGTGACAGGTGGAGAGAGAATTTTACGGAATTTGTGTGGAAGGTGTGAGTGGAGTGTGAGGGTGGAAGCCGAGGAGGTGAGTAGGGTTGTGTGGGGTGAATTGTGGAGATAAAAAGTGAGTTTCAGCGTGTGTGGGAGGTGGTATCTAGCTGGATAGGGAAAGTGAGGTTAGGTTGGCAAGTAAGCGGGGGGAGTTCGTGGTCAGGAGTCCTGGGCTTTCGAGGGTTCAAGGGTGGTTCTCGAAAAGTTAGGGGATGCTAAGGGAGAGAAAGGGGTGTCCGCAGGGACTGAGGAATTGAAAAAAAAAAAAGGGGGAAAAAAAAAAGGAAAATTTGGCGGCGAAAGACGCCAAAATTTTGCAGAGACATCTGTCGGTTGCGGCAGGTACTGCATGGATAGATCCCATTTACCGGCGGTAGAGCGGGAGGTGGGCAGCGAGAGTACTGGCAGTGCTGGTAGTGAAACCGACGGGGAGGGAATTTTCCACAAGCCACGACGGCCAACAACGCGTCGCCCGGTGTCGAGCGGTGCGTCGGGGAGAGGGAGAAATCGGGACGGTGGCAACGAAGGAAGCGAGAAGGTAAGGGAGAGAGCGTCAAGCGCAAGTGACGGGGAGGATCTCTTGAAAAGGAAGAGAGACAGCCAAGAGAGTCCGGAGAAAAGCGAGGTCGAGAGCCCGTTTAAAAAAAGCGGGATAACCCCGAGGTCACCCCCCAAAAAAATGGAGGGGATGTTGGAAAAGGAGGCTCTCGGGATGTTGATAGGCGAGATCAGGGGGCTGAGGGAGGAAGTAAGGGGGACCAAGGAGCAGATGGAAGGTATGAGGGAAGACCTGCGAATCAGAGATGAGAAATGGGAAAAGGAGGTGAAAGAGCTGAGAGAGAGAGTAGATGGGTTAGAGAGGGAAAGAAAAGAAAAAGAAGTTAAAATAAAACAGATGGAAGAGGAGATTAGGGCGTGGAAAGAAAGGACGGAAAAAAGGCTTGAGAAGGTGGAGGGCAGGACGGAAATGGAAATAGGAGTCGGGGGTAGTAGCGGGGGCGGGATTAAAGGTATTTGGGAGAGGGTAGGGAATATGATAGAAGAGAAAGTGGGAGAGCGTAGGAATGAAAAGGAGGAGAGGGCGGATAGGGAAAGGATAAGGGCAATGGAGTTGAGAATGGAGAGAAAGGAGAAGGCAGACAGGAGAAATAATATTGTGATAAGAGGGTTGAAGATGAAGAGCGGGAAAGAAAGGGAGGGTGTGGAAGCGCTGCTACAGAGCATAGGGTGGAATAAAGGCAGGGTAGGGAAAGTTAAGTTGGAGGGGAGGAAGGAGAAAGAAGTGGCGGTTGTGGAGTTGGAGAGCTGGGAAGAAAAATTGGGGGTAATGAGAAATAAAAATAGGATAAAGGATAAGGAAGTGTTCATCGATCACGATTTGACGAGAAAGGAAAGGGATGTACAGAGAATGCTGTACGACAGGGCTAGGAGGGAGAGGAGTGAAGGGAGATCGGCGAAGGTAGGATATCGGAAAATAAAAATAGACGAGAAAATGTGGGTGTGGGACGAGGAGAAAGAGGTGTTGAAGGAAGTGCAGGGGAATTTGTTTCGTAGGAAGTAGGGGGGCGGGGGTAATGCAGGGTAGAGGAGTTGTGAAGGTGCTTTACTGGAACGTAGCAGGGGTAAAGAAGAAGGATGAGGAGTTCTGGAGGTATATCCAGGAATTTGATGTGGTAGGACTGGTAGAGACGTGGGTGGAAAGAAAGGAATGGGATAGAATAGAGCCAAAGCTGCCAAGGGGGTATAGGTGGAGACTCCAGGAGGCGGTCAGAGTGAAGAAGAAAGGAAGGGCTAGTGGGGGAATTATAACGGGGATTAGAGATGGATTAGAGGAAGAAGCTCACGGAGAGGTAGAGGGGGAGGGAGTGCAAATGAGGAAAGTAAAGATAGGAGGGGGAGATTCTAAGGGACTGGATGGAGGATAGAGGCTGGGCGGTGGCAAATGGTATGGCAACTGGGGACGAAGAGGGAGAATACACATACGTAGGTAAGGTGGGGGTATCGGTAATAGATTATGTAGTTATGAATATGCAAGGGTGGGAGGAGATGGAGAGATTCGCAGTAGAAGGGAGGGTAGAATCAGACCATCAGCCATTAGGGTTGTGGATAAGGGGTGAGAACGGCGGAAGGCAAGGTGGGGAAGAAGTGTCGACGGGGGAGAGGGTTAGCTGGACGAGGGAGGCGATAGAGAAATATAAGGAGCAGTTAGGGAACGTACGCTTCGAAGGGGAGACGGTGGAAGAGATATGGGAGGATTTAAAAGAGAAAGTGAAAGGGTGCGTGCAAAAGAAGGTATTCAAAAAGAAGAAGAAAGGAATGGTGAAGCCGTGGTGGGATAGGGAATGTAAAAAGATGAAAAGGAAGGTGAAGAGGAAGTACAAGAAGTGGAAAGAGGGTACTGCGAAAAGGGAGGAGTACGTAGAAATGAGGAAGGGGTTTAGATTGATGTGTAAGAAGAAAGAACAGGAAAAGGAGAAAGAGCTGGAGGAGGAGTTAGGAAATGTTAAGACAGAAGGGGACGTCTGGAAGATAATAAATAGGTTTAGGAAGCGTAGAGTAGGGATAAGCGACAAGATAGGGAGTGAGGAGTGGAGGGAGTTTTTTAAAGAATCATTTCAGGGCTCAGATTCAAGGAAGAGAGATGATGGTAGTAGAAGAACGGGGGAGGCAGAGATGGAGGAGTTGAATGACGAGGAGATAGAGAAACAGATAAGGAAGTTAAAAAGGTCAAAATCAGCAGGGCTGGATGGGCTAGAGAACGAAGCATGGCTGTTTAGTACACAAGAGGTTAGGGAGAGGCTGAAGGAGGTAGTGAAGAAAGTATGGAGGGGGGAGGGATTCCCACGAGGGTGGAGAGAAGGATTAATAGTGCCTCTGTATAAGAAAGGAGAGAGGGATAGGCAGGAAAATTATAGGGGGATTACGCTAATGAATACGGCGTATAAAGTATACGCGATGGTAGTAGCGGAGAAGCTGCGGAAGGATGTCGAGGGGAAAGGAATATTGCCAGAGACGCAGGCGGGCTTTAGGGCAGGTAGGAGTACTATCGACAATATCTACGTTCTACAGCACGTGGTGGATAGAGAATTAGCGAAGAAGGGATCGAGAGTGTACGCGTTTTTTGTGGATCTAAAAGGCGCGTTTCCGTCGGTGGATAGGGGGAGGTTGTGGGAGGCGATGCAGGAGAGGGGAGTGGAGAGAGGCCTGATCGAGAGGGTAAGGGAGATATATGAAGAAACCAAAGATAAGGTAAGAGGAGGACAGGGGATTTCGGAGGGATTCTGGATGGATAAGGGGTTAAGACAAGGGTGTCCGCTTAGCCCGACGCTTTTTGCGATTTTAATTGCGGATATGGAAAGTAAGCTGGAGGCCGGAGTGGTAGGAGGAGTCAGGATAGGAGGGGTTAGAATTTGGTCGCTAGCGTATGCAGATGACATAGTGTTGTTGGCAAAAAGCGAGGAGGCCTTAAAGGAAATGATGAAGAGGTTGAGAAAATACCTGGATAAGAATAGGTTAGAACTGAATGCGGAAAAGTCCAAGGTTATGGTTTTCAGAAAAGGAGGTGGAAGGGATAAGGAAGGGGAGTGGAAGTGGAAGGGAAAGGCGGTGCAGGCGGTGAAAGAGTTTTTGTACCTGGGCTTCTTGTTTCGGAGGAATGGCGGAGTGGGTGGTCACATAAAAGAGAGAGTGAGGAGGGCAAATGTGGTGATGAGGCAGGTGTGGGGGTTGGGAAAGAAGTTATTCGCGGATGATTTTGGGAGGAGAATGAAATTGTTTGACTCACTAGTGATGAGTGTACTATTGTATGGAGTAGAGGTGTGGGGGTGGAAGGAAAGCGAAGAGGTAAATAGGATACAGGAGAGGTATGTAAAGTGGACACTGGGGTTGGCAAGGAACACGCCTAATTATATTGTCAGGAGGGAGACGGGGAGAACGAGTGTAGGGATTCTAGCGGGGAGTCGAGCGTGTAAATATGAGGAGAAATTTTTGGAAGAGGGGGGAAGTAAGCTGGTTAGGGAGTGTTGGTGGGAGAAGGAGAACAGGAGAGGGGGTGGGAAGATGGAGGTTGAAAGAGAAAGGTATTTTAGAACGAATGGACTGCATATTGATGAATTGAGAAGGATGCATGAGGAAGGAAGGAAGGTATATGAGTTGGTTAAGAAAAACAGCATGGAGAGAGAGAAGACAGCAGGGGAAGAAAGAATAAGAGAGACAAGGTTTAATGGGAACTACGTGTGGATTATGCCAAGGGCGAGAGCGCAATATTTGTGTGAGAAAGGAGAGAAAGGAAGTCAGGAGCTTATAGCGAGGATGAGATGTGGGTGCATGGAGGGTTTCAATAGGTTTTGGCTCGATAGGGAAAAGAGGATGTGTGAACTATGTGGGAAGGGGGAGGCAAGAGTGGAGCACTGGTTGGAGGAGTGCGTGGAGGTGGAAAGGAGTGGGATAAGCATGGAGGTATTGATGCATGAAAGGGGGGACAAAAGGGCAGTAGCATGGGTGAAGGGAGTATTGGATAAGATGGAGAAGAAGAGAAGGAAGGAGGAAGAGGAATGGAGAAGGAAAGATTGTAAATAGAGGAGGAAGTAAATATAAGTAATTGTAAATATTGTAAATAGTAGATAAGTATTAGGTATTAGTCGCGGAGGCAGAGTATGGTAATGCGAGGCAAGCAAGAAAGTAGGGACATGCGAGCGAGGCGAGGCGAAGCGAGGAAGGCAATGCGATAAGAGCGAGCGGCGTTAGATATAAGGTGTGGAAGGATGTTAGTTTTAAGGCTTAGTTGTAAGAAAATTCTGTAAAAAAAAAATGGAAGTGTAAGCAAGTCAATTTTTTAAGGCCAGCAGGCTAAAAAATAAACGTTTATCTATTAGAAATCTCAACTTGATAATTTAATATTTCTCTTGGTGTTTTAAACTTATCTATATTGAAACGAACTGTTGGCTCTGTGCGGCTTGTTTTCTTACTTAACGCTAGCCTAGATCTTAGTTTTACTATCACGAGAAAGTGGTCTGAATTTAAATCCGCCCCCCTGTACGATCTTATATCGAGAATGTTTGTATGACGTCTTCTGTCAATTAGAACGTGATCAATCTGATTGTGAGTGTTACCATCTGGTGATGTCCAGGTGGCCTTATGTATATTTTTATGCTTGAAAAATGTGCTTTTGACAACGAGGTTCTTTGAAGCTGCAAAGTTTATTACTTTAGTCCCATTATCATTACTGACGTCATGCAAACTTTCCGACCCTATTGTAGGCCTATACATCGGTTCTTTTCCAATTTTCGCGTTGAAATCTCCCAATATTATTTTTGCGTCATACGTTGAGAACTTGTCAAAAACCTGTTCGATTGTTTCGTAAAAAAGATCCTTAGTGTCTTCGTCTTTGTCCTCGGTGGGGCAGTGCACGTTGATTAACACCTATTTGCTGAAATTACCCTTTGGTACAATGTATGATAACCGATCGTTAATGAATTGCATGTCGATAGCCGCTTGCGAAATTCGTTTATTAATAAGAAAACCGGTCCCCAGTGTGCACCCCTTAGCTCCCCCATAGTAAAAAGTATACCCTGTCGGACCAAACGAACGGAGCGGATACGCTACAGCGTATCCTTATAGTATCCACATCGTATCTTCTTCGTATCATGCAAGAAAAACTCATTTAAAAAGGAAGATGAACATTTCACTTGTTGAAATTCGGATTCTACGTGAAATTTTGTGTTAAAAGGTCACGGAGTAATCGCAATAGTTTTTCTTGCAACATTAAAAACTTTAAAAAAATATAATACTTATCGATAACGTGGGCTGAAGGCGTCTTCAAACGCATCGTCGACGGATAACGCCTATTGACTGCTACTGAACGACGATGCGTTTGAAGTCGCCTTCAGCGCACGTCATCGATAAGTATTATATTTTTTTTTAAGTTTTTAATGTTGCAAGAAAAACTATTGCGATTACTCTGTGACCTTTTAACTCAAAATTTCACGTAGAATCCGAATTTCAACAAGTGAAATGTTAATCTTTCTTTTTTAATGAGTTTTTCTTGCATGATACGGAGAGGATACGATGTGGATACTATAAGGATACGCTGTAGCGTATCCGCTCCGTTCATTCGGTCCGCCAGGATAGTTACCCTTAGAAATTGACGCGAAATCGCCAGACCAGCAGGTTTCTTGAAGTGCTATTAAGTCAGTATCGTATTTGTTTGCTATCTCAATGAGTTCGCTAAATCCGCCAGTATTTAGACTACGCGCGTTCAGAGTTCCCGCCCTTAGATATTTTACTGCAGTTTTTTGTTGTTGCAAGTTAACCATGATAATGTCGTGGAAATCCGCACGTTAGGATCCTATTCCGATCGTAGGTGAGTCCACCGTCCCAGAAGTGATAACCCCCATACCTCTCTGAGTCTAAGTATGAAAGCTTTCCGACTTTGACAAGGACCGTGTCAACTTGTCGTCAGACACATTACAGTTTCATCCTCGTATCCTAACATCCCCCTGCAAGGCAGCGCGCCTACTGGCATCAATACCCCTTTGGCCCTGTGCAGGCGAATCATTCCACACATCCCTTGCGGATTTCTTTAAATATCCACGTTTCGAGACGCCCTGAATCCGAAAAAACCGGTTTTACGATAGTGTCTGTCTCTCTGTCGTTGTCGTCTGTATATTTAGAAATTCTATATACAGCTATTCATATAGTACTCAAAAAGTCGAACAATTTATCCTTACAACTTTTTTCGAAAATTCAAATTTCAAATTCAAATTTCGACCGCACAAAAAATAATGAAAAATCAAACATTCTATTTTGCGGTCAAACTGTGCAAGACACGGAAAAAGGTGGATCGACAAAAATTGTGCACCCAAAAAAGGTCTAAAAGTTTGGCATTAATCTCTTTTTTATACCACACGTAGTTTTTGTTTTATTCGTAAAACCAATATTAAAAATAAAAAAATTAAATTCTTGGTCAAACGACACAAGCTACGAAAAAAATATAAAAAACAAAAGTTGTTCACCCAAAAAAGAGCTACAAATTTGTTCTTATTCATTTCTTTACAAGGCGCGTCGTTTTTGTTTTAATCGTAAAAAATGACATTAAAAGTTTTAAAATGAAATTTTTTGAGAAACGGCACACGATGCGAATAAAAATGAATTGACAAAAGTTGTTCACTTAAAATAGATCTACAAATTTTTTTATGGATTATTTTACGATAGGACAAGTAGTTTTTGTTTAATTCGCAAAAAATAACAATAAAAATAAAAAAATGAATTTTTGGAAAAACGACATAAGATAGGAAAGAAATTAATCACCAAAATGAGTTGCTGTTTCTTTGTATTAGTGCTGCATTCGAGCGAGACGAGACAAGAATCGATCGATAATTTACTTAATCTCGGTTTGCCATTACGATACTCTAATATCGTCTCGTCTTATTCGATCGAGATTCTTAAGAAAACGATCGATCGTAACGAGATTCTCGTTTTTTTACCAGCTATTTTTACAACAAAACTTTTGATTTACACACAAAATTGAGTTTTAGTGTTTTTAATACATTTTCTATCAATATTTTCATTATTATGAGACTATTAAAAACAACTATGTTATTTAAATTTATTTTTCTATTATCAATTTGTACTATGTTGGTATAATTTCATTAAAAAAATTATATCTATCTATTCAAAATACTAAAAAAATCCAATGTTTTGCGGAAATAGTATTTATTTTGTTTTTAATTTTCCTATGAAAGTCTCATATCTATTTTATAAAGAAAACTGTACAATTTTTTCAGAATGCAGTTCATCTTATATATTTTATTTGCATATATGCATGAAATAATACTTTTTACAGTAACTTAACTAAACGTCTTAAGACTGTACATTTAAATTTAGAGAAACTTTTACGGCAGTCCTGATCTTTCCGATATTATCGTTCGAAATTGATCGGAAGTTAGAAATGAGACGATATGATTGGTAACAAATGAATGCACGAGAAGTTGGTTTTAGAATATGTTTCGAAAACGAACGAGAACGATCGAAATATTTAAAATTCTCGTATCGAAATGCAGCACTACTTTGTATGGGCTTTAGGGTCCAGTAATCAAACAACTGTGTTTCTAATCAGACGTTTTCACTCATGTGGGAGTCCTCTTCAGTGATTTATTTCTAAACAAAACAAATTTACATTTTCAGTACGTAAGTAAGTATCTGCTCGGTGGGTTCCTGTCACCACTACGTACCGCGTCCTCAGGTTGCGGATAGAGGAACGGCCCGTACTGAACAGCTGAACAGCCCCTAAGGTTAACTGCGAATACAAGAATAAGCAGTTGCGGACAGCCGATAGGAACCAGTCGTGGGTGTGGTGAGCTCAGCACTGGTAGAAAATAGGTACATGACAACCATGGCTTGGGGGGACCCACCCATTCGCGTTCATACGCAATGGGTGGGTTCTGGCAAGCCGAGGTGCAGCGTGTATCCACCTAGAACCTCTATCCGAACGAAAACTAAAAATCTTGTAAGGGAAAAATCCTGCTGCCCCATTGGACACCGCAGCGATGACACTGCCCGAATCGGGTAGTGTCACGCCTACCCCGAAAGGGAAATGGCTTAATGGTATACATATATAGTGTACAATGTGTAATCTTAACATCTTTTCATTTGAAAAGTTACAAATTAAAATTTTTCAAATATTTAATTCAATTTGGACTTGAAAAGGTTCCAAAACCAATATTTTAAAATTAAAATTTTCATTATTAGATCTCAAGTTTTAATGTTTAAAATTTAAACACCTAGTGGATCAATAAAATTCACAGAAAAACCAGAAGATAAACTTTACATCCATTTCCGACGAAAGATTCTTTGCAACAAAAATTAACTTCAGAGGATAAACTTTACACAAATATCGGTGAAACTTTCTTTTGTTTTTCCATGACAAACACATGTATTTTGAAAGACGCGAAGTTGGCTGAACAAAACTTTATCGCTCTAAAAAATGTCCTGCAACAAATTTTATTCTTAGTTTTTCTGTGTTATTATCAATAGGTTTAAACTTTGAATATTTTAGTTGAAAGTTTTAATTTCACGATTTCAATTTAGAAATTGTCCATTTTCAGTGTTTTTAAATCTTTATAAAGTTTATAAATGTACTGCCTTGAAAATGGGCTTAGTAGACGCATAATTTTATTATTTTTTATACTCATATTAGGTACATTTTAGTTTGAGTACGTAAAATATTCCAGTTGTTAGAATGTGAAAATCATAACCATCATAACCATCAATAATTAATGAATATATTATTTACTAATAATAAATTTTCTAGCATTTACTTCATATGGACAATGAAATATCAATTCTCATAATTCGATATACCAAAATGGGAAATCGCCTTGCTGCCGTCCCAGATACCCGTGTTCGATTCCTGCCGAATTCCTGCAGAATTGTGTCAGATTAATCTATAATCTGATTTTTCTGTGAGCTATGTGAATGCATGACCTTCAACGCGTGCAGCGCGTGTTGGGTTTATTTTTTTCGTTTGCTAATCCGATTGTGCCAATTTTTACTAAGTCTTTTACTAAATCGGTGCGCGCTGGTCTGTTTTGACGTTACTATAGTTGTTTGTAAATACTGCAATCTGCTGCAGATATAAATGGAATAGTTTTGGGTTTTATTCTAATAAATTTTTTATTTCTCCTAATAGCTACACTGTTAAAAATTTCCGCATAAAACTTCCACTAAATGTATTGGAAGTTTATTTCCGAAATGTAGGGTAACGCTACAATACATAATGTTGTAGTTTTCAAATGCAACGGATCATGCAGCGATATAAACGCTACAATACATGTATTGGAATTCTCGACGGTGACTTCACGATTTACGACGCTTACAATACATGTATTGCAATTTCGGCATTCCAATACCGTGTTTGCAATTTTGCCTTGCGCTTGTATTGTAAAAGTGTTGGAGAATTCCAAACATTTTTAACAGTGTACAAATTAATACTTAAAGTAGTAAATATTGCAACAGTTCGCCTCTGTCCCTCCATTGCAACATTAAGTAATTATAAATTTTATCATGTAGTCATCTAAGGGTCAAACTCATGGGCATAGGAATGGTCAAACTCATGACCATGGGTCAAACTAAAGAGACCTGTAACCAATCAGAATCGGCAACTTCCACTTGATGAACAAATCTACGGATGTAAATTCTGTAAAACAAACTACATAGAAAATGTAACAAGATTATCAGAACATTCAATTTCACGTTTAAAAGCTCCAGACGAAGTTCGACATTGTGTGCAATTTATGCGAGATTGTGCATCACGAAAAATATTGAAAAGTAAAAAAAGCCTTTTCAAATAAGGAAAACGCAATTAGAACTTCATCAGTTTTTTCATCTGAAGAAAACTTGGTTGACCTCAATCTCGATCAAATAACTTGTCCAGTTGACGAATGTGAAAAGGTAATATTACAAAGAAGTTCACTTTGGCAGAATATGCATGAAAATCGTAGCTGAAATTTTTTTGCAGGTGCGCTTATGGAGAGTATTAACACGTGTCATGTACAGCACTCGTATACCGTTAAATTTTATTAAAAAGAAAGAATGGGTCGCGATTTAGGAAACGTGGAATCCAATTTGTCCACCCCCAACGTAGTCTGAACTATCTCAAGGTTTATTAGAGGACGAATATACTACGACGTAAGTTTCGATCCAGGAAAAAGTATCCAAGTGCTTTGCTTACGGATTGCAAATAGATGGCAGGTTAGTTGATTTTAAATTGATCATACCAATGTTGTAATCATACTTTACAAGTAGAGAAGATTTAATTTTAGAGTACTTTCTTTTATTACCTTATATTTCCATATTTGCTTAAGACTAATGAAATTAGGTAGATATATATCGTTTTTATTTTTAGAAATCCTCATGAAACATCTGTATACATGACATTACCAGATAAAGTAAAGCTGGAAATTGTTTCAACAAAATGTGGTTCCTCACATCACATATTCTATGAATCGCTCAAGCAGAAATTATCTGAGGCGAAAATAGAAAACTACTTAGGCATTATGGTGGACGAAACATTCGCAAACACAGAATGCTGGCGATTTTTAATAAATGATTTCCAATGTGACAAAGCATGCCCTTATTTTATGAATCCATCTCAGATGTATAAAAGAACTTTCTTACCGTTTTATTTTCAACTTCCAACATGTGTGTCTATGAAACAAAAATTTGACTACATCCTCAACTGCATAAAAAATTGTGGAGAGTTAAATAGACAAATACAGGCCTCCTACGAAAACATGAATGGGATGGGAAAGATGAATGGGACCCACAAATCAACACAAAAGAAATGCTGATAAGCTTGAATAAAACGTTGCAATTTATTGCTCTTTCCCACAACACATTTCCTGGGATATTGGACATAGAAAAACAAATCTTAGATGGAACTTTCTGGCATAATGCTACTACTTTGTATTCGCTTCTAATTCCAATAAAATACTGCTCGTTTATGCGACCTGATGACAGGATGACTTTAAGCGAGATGAAGCATCTTCAACGCAAAATCAACGATTACCGTCCTCAATAACATTAATCAAACAATTTCAAGTGCGGGTGAAAAATTAGTAGTATTGAATAAAATTCGAGAATTAACAGCTCATCATGGAGTCGCTCACTACGCAGCGAATATACTAGACACAAAATTCCAAGGCGAAGACAATGATAGAAATGAATATTTCTCCGGAGTTGAATTCATTCTTCAGGCTGGATAGAATCTTTAGATTGGTACAAGATTAGAGATCATCACGGACTTAGGAAATTTTTTAGCTTAGAGAAGGGCCATGGCAAAATACGTTGTTTATTGAAGCTGATATGCAGAATACTCGGGCGTGGTGGAGCGAAAAGTTTAGAAATAGCATTCTGTGTAAACTCGCTTGTTCCGTACTACCTCTTCCAGAAAAATTTGACTGACAAAATTGGAGAAAAAATTGCTTCAAAAGGAGCAGAAAATAAAATGAAATGTATTGCTTATAACCTAGACAGAGATTGAGAAATAAGAAAACAGTTTATATAGAGTTTGTGTATAAAAAAGTTAATGCAAATTTTTTAACATTAAAGTGTTCAGTATTTTGTATATACATATATATATATATATATATATATATATATATATTATTATGTATATATATTAAAATCTTATTTTTCTATAATTCGCGAAAAAGTGCCAGTTTTTCCACCTGTTTTTGGTGTAAAAAGTTACCGATTTTTGCTCGATGACGTGGCGCATGCGCAGTGCCGACCTTTCCGGGCAACAGTGACAAAAGTGGACAGATGCAGTGGAAAAAGTAAATGGACAGTGATAAAAGTGAGGCACAGTGGAAACAGTAAATGTTATTTCGGGTGGGTTCGTGCTGCCTCGGGTGGACTTGTGCATCGTACGCAGCCAACTTCATTCTATTTTCCGACTGTCGTCCCTAACCTAAAAGCAATTTCCTGAAAAGTCTCGAGTTGTGTATTTTGTATGTACTTTTGTCACTTGGCAAAAGCAAAAAAACACCGTCAGTTTCTCCGAAAATACTGTGCTTGGTTTTTTTCACGAAAAATCGGAAGTTTTGAAGCCCTCAACTTTATTGGCCAACTATTCAATTGTGAGAGCCAGCTTATTATTACTGCCATATTATTGCCATGGTTTTGATAATTGCCATTGTCATTGTTGCGTCAATCGACAAAAAATCGCCTTCTTTTTACACAAAAAACAGGTAAACAAAAACTAGCACTTTTTAACAAATTATAGAAAAAGTATTGTGTCCCACACATTGAAAAAGCGACGATTTAAAACTCGTGTGATAGCCACCCTCGCTCCGCTCGGGTAGCTAACTTCACACTCGTTTTAAATCTCTCGCTTTTTCAACTTGTAGCACAATATACTATTTTTCTCAAAAAAAAATTCAGAGTAAACAAATTATATTTTACACACATTTTTATGAAGAAAGGCAAAAATGTAGGGTATTTTGTATATGCAAACGACTTCTTGAAGCGTTATTGTCTTCGTAATGTCTTCGTTCCTACTTTCCTATCACAAATAGGGAAAATGTTTTTCATTTGGTGAAAAATGCTCGGTCGGATCTCTTAGAACCATGGTTCGAATCTCTATGAGATATTAGTGAGATATTTTGCATCATCGCATAACCAAGTGAAATGGTGATCCTTCTTTCCAGGATGACCGTTTTTCCCTACTCACGATCTAGAAATTAAGAAAGAAGACCTTCTAGTGAGGGCAGTACTGACTTTACTGCATTGTACTTAAGAGGTTCATTATCTGTTGACTCAGAACAGCGACGACGAGATTATTGGCAAGGCAAGCTCATTTTCATAACAATATCGCGCTTGAAAATTATATCTGTTTTATGAAAAAAAGGCTTTTCCACGCCTATGGGAAATTCCCGTAGCCCTTTAACGTTTTCGGAAATTCACGAGATTTGATGGAAAAGGCGCCGTGATTTCCACGACTTCACGGCCTCCTTCCGGAAATCTCCAAGGCGAGTTAATTCTAATTCTCGTAGCTGAGGGACAAGAAAGTTCCAGGCTGCGTTTACGGCAACAAACATTACGTCAATCACGTACTTATCAAGTTAAATTCTTGTGCTTGAAACTCCAAATTGACCAGAACGGAATAAATACATTTTAATAATCAAGAGGAAAACTATTCAGTTTGTTGAGAGAATTACCCATCATTTTTAAAGGTGATTCATTTACCTTTTCAACGATTCTTCAGTTAGAATTTATAATTTCTCTTGCTCATTTGTGATACAATAGTTTCTTGGCCAAGAGAAATTTTCTCAATAAAGTAAATTACCGGGAGAAAGCACACTAGCTTTATTTCAGAAAATTACCCTTTTTGAAATACCTTCATTGGTGTTATTCCCTTAAACAGCTTGGATTAGGAAAGGAATGCATGGGCTTGGAATATTTCATCTCTTCCTTTTTTGTGAATCCACAAACTCCGAGGAAGCGAGGAAAATTCAAGTTTGTCGAGAGCCTACTTATAGGAGAACCATAGTCCTCGACTCTTCGGCGACAAGTGTCCAAAAAGCCGCGCTTTTTCAGTTTTATTAACGCGAGGGTTTTCTCCCTCTGGGTTCGTCCCTACTCTTGAGCTTCTGAGCGCTTCTTGCACCGTTACTTGATTACGGAAACGATTAAGACTGTTATTTCATCGTGTGGTAATGTCCGTACTAGTCCGTCGGTAATTTGTTTAGCCGATCTCTTACCTAACGCGATATGTACCTTGAGGTAAGTCGCACGCCTCATTCTTCATTACAAACTTTAATTCTTCCCTATTGAAAAAAACCTCGAGGAAATCCTCGCCACAGGTGAAAAGTTATATATAGTTTATATATAGTGGACAAGACAATGATATTTTTCGCTTGTTTTATGCAATATTCTGTACAAAACAAATGAAAAATATCAGTGTTTTATCCACTATATATAACTTTTTTCACCTGGGGTATTATTTTCGGACGAGGAAAACACGAGGAAATCCGCGAGGATTTTCAGATTCCTCGAGGGAAAACGAGACATTGACTGACCTGCGGTTCTCCTCAAGGAATCTGAAAATCCTCGCGGATTCCCTCGTGTTTTTCTCGTCGATAAATAACACGAGGATTTCCTCGAGAATTTTTTAAATAGGGTTCCTAATTTGAATTAGGGCTGTTGGAACGGTGTCCCAAAATATGCCGGAAGTTGTGGAGCACTCAAACTTTATCACTAAGATTCGATAAATTGGGATTAAGGTTTTAAAAATGCATTTTGAAAATTTTCTAGGCCCCGGAAGAAGTTTCGCGGTGGCAGAACATTGGGTAAGGAAGCCGAATGACGCCATCCCGCGATGACAGCTGATAGCTTGATCTTACTGCGAAAATTCGCTGTCGGTAACAGTCGCATTTGCAGGTTGCCACTTGTCTTGGCGCGATTTTAAATTTGAATAAAAATTGCAATTTGTGATTTTCTTTTTTCTTTGTTTATTGACAAGTCCGAATGATTGGCGAATGCAATACGTAATGCGCCATTTCCATATTTTTCTTGTACGTTACATCACAACAAATATGTACACTGTACAACCACAAGTCTATAATTTTATATGATATAATAATGAGTTATAAAATTATTATAATTCACGTCAAGACAATATGTGTGAATAATTCAATAAATAATTTTAAGGAAAATTTCAAAATTATTATCAATTATTATCAGCGAGTTCACAGCGGGATCCTTTCATCACTTGTACATTTTTCCTCTTCCGAGACCACATTTATTATTCTAAGGAGAAATTAATTACTTATTTAAATTGCAGTGATACTATTGAATTCGCCAATAATTAGGACTTGTCAATAAACATAAAAAAAAGAAAATCACAAAATGCATTTTTTATTGAAATTTAACATTCCTGCCAAGAGGGAAGGCAGCATACAGATGCGACTGTTACCGACAGTTCATTTTCGCAGTACGATCAAGCTATCAGGTGTCATCGTGGGATGACGTCAGTCAGCTTCCTTCACACTTCACGTCATTGCTACATTTTTCTACTCTCACTTTTTAGAAGTTACCGTATTTTTTTCAAAACTCCAGAGACTTACCCAATGTACAGTGACCGCGAATCCCTTTCTTGGGTCTAGACAATTTTCAAAGTTTTTTAAAACCTTAATCCCGATTTATCGAATCTTAGTGATAAAGTTTAAGTGCTCCAAAAATTTCGCCATTTTTTGGACACCGTTTGAACACCCTTAAACCCTTATTTTTTATCCAAAAAAATTGAGAATAACAATAAAACATTTTTATGAAGAAAAAAAATGTAGGCTATGGATATTAGTCCGTACGGATCGATAGCCATTTCCATCATAATATTGTTATGAACATAACCTCAAATAACTTCCTACCGCATAGACGAAAAGTTCGCCCATTATTTTTCTTATTCTTAGATATTGGAAAGTTTTAGATATGGGAAAAGCCAACGGACATACTAAATCGTTACTTTAAACCAGTGACAGAAGAGAAAAAATAATTTCAATTTATATTCTGTTTTAAACAATATAATAAACATGTTACAAGGATGGCCAAACATATGTAATGTGCACAGATGCTCCAGACAATGTTAAAAACATAGTTTTAGCTTTGATAGTGGCACGTAACGTCGACAGTGTGAATGATACTCTAGAAAATGATAGATATATCAGAAAGTGTGAGTTTTTATTTCAGCAATGTAAAAATATTGATAAATATAAAATCTGTCAACATTTTAAATTGATATTAGTGAATTTCTAAAAATATTTCATTTTTCAGAATCGTTTATGGGAATTGATTTCTCGGACAATTTGTGTGTCTGGTTCTCCATTTTCTATAGTCGAAAATGTTTATTGGAGAGATTTCTTCAAAGCATTACGACCCTTCTTTAAATTACCTTCTCGAATCATCGAGACAAGGAGTCTGGACGCGTAATGAATACTATTCAAACATGAATTGAAAGTAAACTTGTCTATACGGTTCAAGTCGATGGTTGGAATGAGATATGGTAGGATTTTGGTACCTAAACATTTAATATGACTTCAGAGCATTGCAGCGCAAATTTGACAGATGGTCTATATGCCGCGTTTGCTTTGCTGCTTACTACTACAGCCTAATGTCTTATGGTCTTCACATACACAGGACATCTCAATTTTATTCTACATTTTTCTCCATTTCGCGACGTATTTCGAAAAATTTAGGTTCGCCATCATCAAGTTTTGGGTCTTCGAATATTGCATGACCTCTGAAAATGCTTCTGTGATGTCAGAATTGTGAGTAAAAAAGTAAATTTGCGAACGGTTCACGCCGTTCAAATTCTGTCTTCTGCTATCCGCAGATTTCTCCCTTTCGCAAAATTTATAATTTCCGTGGAAATAATGATTGCCTCAGCAAAAGGCTTCATTCCTATCAATTTTGTTGATCCCAGGATCTCGCAAAACCCCGGATATTTGACAAGTTTTCTTTCTTTCGTTCTCAAATGCTTGGGAAAAAATATATATGGAGTCAGTGCCGTGCCTAGAAAAAAAAATTCCAAGTCGAATCTAACCAACACCCTTAATTCGAATAAATTTCTAATAAAATCAAATTTGAAAAGAAGTTATAAAATCTGTGAGAGGCCATTGCGCTCGGATCAAGAAATTTTATATCCAGTGTTTTACGATGCGGCGGTTCAATTGTTATAATATCTCATTTGTATTTTTAATATCGTGCATCAAAGTAATTATTTATTGTAGATACGAGCCCATAGTTCATGGCGTTGTAAAGATACCACGGCCTCTCTTGCATAAAACTACGTACACAAAGACAGATCATCACACAGGAGAGTATTACGCGACATTCTTCTCGAATGGAGCAAATATCGGTGTGTAGCAGTTTGTGTAGACAATGCATCTGCAATGGTGAAAGCTCTGAGACTATCATCAGAGGATCCAGATCTAAAAGACTTGCCAATTTCTTACTATGGTTCTATTGATCGTTCCTTAAATTTGCTTGCAACGTATATTTTAAAGCAGATAAACTTCAAACCAGATAAAAATAACATCACTATTTCAAAGACTATAAACTGCAGTCAAATTCTAAGAGAGCAGCTGAAAGTCATACAAATGAAAATTGATAAAAAATTATTTCTCTGCTTTAACCAGTGAAACGCTATGGATTTATATTAGTTTTTTGTAGAATAAACTCGACCTTTTAGAGCATGATGAGTACTTGCTCGTGCAGCAGTATTTATCAGCAGATTGAATATCCTTTTTATGGACGAGACGATGAGGAGTGAGGCAGATCAATTGTGTTTCTTAATGGAGCCAGTCAAAGTATGGGTTTCTAACTTTGAGTCAGAACCATCTTGTTTGAATCTCCCGCAATCCTTGTTCTGAAGAAGATGCACCATGG